>JAJLWW010000049.1:0-148791 GCA_030570935.1 Geotrichum klebahnii
AAAATATAACACACATAATAATAAAAAACACTGGGAAGCAAAAAGGAGAAGTGAAATATATCACTCTTCCTCGACTGACAAGTCGGGAACAACTATTCGAAGACGATGACTGGAGGGAAGCTTTGGAATAACCACAAAAAGACAAGCAAGACAATTCAGGATAAACATGTTCAGGTCATAATGAGTGTAGTGAGTGGAAATCAAAAACAAGCCAATAGGAACTCCAAGTAAGAACTTTTTGGCAGGTGTGTACTGATCACCATCATCAATTTGTTCCCACATTGTCAAATTGTCATAGGCACCGGCATTAAACTCAAAGGGAATACCAGTAACGTAGTGAAACATAATATAGGATCCAGTTACGTAGGTGATATTTGTGAGAGTCCAACTGAGCTCCTGAGAAACCCAGGGAAACAAGTCATAAACTACTTTCAAAAGTGCAATAATGACAATGTGGATGACCCATGCACCTTTGGCATTAACCCAGTTGGCATTCAAGTTAGGGAGAGACGACTGATCGCTCCGCTCCTCAACGGATTCAGGTTCCAGGTGCGCAATTATACTGGAAGAGCGTCGGCGGTGCGGGGCCCTACTCTCTTGTTTTTCAGGTTCAAGAATGGAAGTCGTCATATTAGTAGGATGAAGATGAATATACATAAATAGATGGACAGAGAGGAATGATAAAAGTTGACACTTGTTGGAGTAAAATAAAGGGCTAAAAATAAGCAAGTTTGAGTTTGGCGTTAGAGAGCTCCTAGGAATAAACTGAGGCTTGAGTGTAATAGGAGTAACTTGGAATGAATAGTGTAGTAGGTTGAGATGTGCGCAAGATGGATATCTATAGCATACTATAACCTATCAAATAACAAGAAGAAAAGGAAGAAGAAGGTGGAGTAAGAAAGGAAAGAGTGAGGGAATGAAATGAGTGCGACTTTTTATAATATTTAGCTCATGTATGAATTCTGCTTCCTTGTGGATTCAAATATGTTTCTATGTGTGCTTTTAGAGCTGGTGGCGATATCCATAGCCTCAACTTGTTTATAGTAATTTTGGGAGCATGTGACATAAGAAGATATCTTTATTAACAGGTACTAAGTGGCTTGACCCTTGCCCTGACCAGAAATTTACCAGTGAGTGCATGTAAGGAAATTTTTTAGCTCAGAAATAAATAGCAAAAGAAGCATTTTTTGAATTAATTCCATGATTCAATTTATTAATATTGAATATTATTATGGTTATTAGTATTATTGATTATAGATCAAATTTTTGTAAAGCAACCTCATGCTATCAATGGAGTGTGAAATGGAAATTTCAACGGGACTGGTCGTAAAGTTTTACCGCTAAATGGCTCTTAGATCATCTTTCACAATTCACTCTGTTTTCTTAAATATTAGATGTAAGATCAACGTATGGTGCTTACAGTAATGTGAGATTTATGATACACTTACTTTAACCAAAGACTTGATTTCCTGTATGACTTGTGATTCCAATTGGAACACTGTTTTCCAAGATTGAACTACTAACAGAATTTGTATTTCTAAGGAAGGCAATTGCATCCCTTGTCATCTCTGAGAATCTTGGAAAGCCTTTTCCGATCTGACTCAAGGTTGTGCTGGAATTGCTATTGTTTCATGCTGTGTTCAATTAAGTTCAGGAACAAACGTAATTTTACTAAGCACCAGAAATAAGCATTAACTAATACATTTGCAAAAAATGGACTTTTTTATATTTTAAAAGAATAATATACTCGTGGAATATATAACTAAGAGATTTAGTCGTCTCTGAGAAGAGCCTCCCGCTTCTCAGCAATGCGCTCTTGTCTTCTAGCACGGGCAGCACGGTTACGTTCACGGCGGGCCTCGGACTCCTCCTTAAGAGTACGCTCACGGGCAGCCTCGGCCTTAGCCTTGATAACGTGCTCAATGACCTGACGCTTGTGCTTGAAAGTGTTACCCTTGGCAAGCTTGTAAAGCTCATGGTAAAGGTGCTTGTCGATCTTGCCAGAGTCTCTGTACTTGACAAGAAGACGACGAAGAACACGGGTACGTCTCATCCAGACAACCTGGCTGGGCATACGGGCATCAGCAGTACCCTTTCTCTTACCGTAACCGGTATGTCTGCCGAGACGCTTGGCCTCACGGAGAGCCCGAGTACGGGAACGGGCGTGGCCAGTGGCGGGCTTGTGGATGATGAGACCGTCAGCGACCAACTTGCGGACGGACTGACGAGAGTTGGCATTGCTGATTTCGGTAGCCTCATTAGGATCCAGCCAAATCTTTCTCTTACCAACGCCCAAGACGCTGGCGGCAAGTCGTTTCTGAAGTCTAAGGTTGGCCCTAGAGAAAATATATTAGTCAAAATTCCAAATATTGCAATTTGTGCTAGAGCTACGTATTTGTGCACCACCTGGTAGAGTATAATCGTTCAGTTGAAAGGTTCTGTTCTGTTCGAAGGTGTTTACATGTCTTTCGTTTGGTGAGAAAAATTTTCACTTAGCTCAACATTAATCGAAGAGCATATTTCTCCACGATGTGTGCCAATGAATTGAAGAACACAGCACTCCTTGAAAACTAACAGCAAGATAGATTTAAACTATCAAGGACAAGCACACAAATTCAATAACTCTTGCATCGGTTTATTCGAGGGTATACATACATTTCTGTTGTTGGTTGTCGAAGGAAACGTCGTCGTGGATCGGTAGACAAAAGAGAGAAAAAAAGAGGAAAAAAGTTTTGGTAGTACTAGAGCTTGGGTTTGTTTGTAGTAGACTTAGTATCACGTAATATTAACTATTAAGTGTGTCAGCCAATATATGTGATAATGATTCTCCTTAGGCGGCTTAAGAGTTGTGCGAAATTTGCTTTACAGTATGGGTATTACCAGCTATTTATTATATTTTTGTATAAATTAGTCCGGTGATGTGGTGACAAAGTGTGACTGGCATTATCCAAAAATAGAGATAGCCTAGCCCAAATTAACCCTTATAGGGAAATATAAAGCTAGATATAACCCTTACCATGCTACAGTCATAGCATGTCATCTTGAGTCACCCATCACTGTGAGGTTAGGGTCTAAAGTTAAAAATGTGACTGATTACATATCGATTAGTCAGTCTCATTTGAATTTACAAGAGTTAGGTTAGGGAAACTGACATTTATTTTCTTGTCAAAACGGTGAATTTTAACCTTCCAACGAATGTTTGAACATCTGATATCGTAAATTTCATAGTGTTTTATAACTTATGAACATATATTTTGGCGATCTCATTAGACCCCACTGAATCGGTTTCAGAAACTTTGAAAAAATGATTTTAAGTTATTATTTTTATATTATTGTAATATTGGCTTGTATAAATTAAATTAAAATGTCATCTGTTCTTGAACCACTGAATCTTGTGCAAAAGCTCTGGAAAAGTGCTTGCAGATATTTAACAGATCGTCAACTTGGTTCGAAACAATTTGAGCGAGTTACCTGAAAAGTTAGTGGTTATGCTTCCTTAATTGAAATTCTAAAAGTCTAAATTTTGGTATCTTTAACGATCACCCCATGTCTAATCATGAAAAGCATGTTGGTTAGGCCATTGGAATAAAAACACAGACCATACAAGCTTGGTAAATACACTAACCTAAATTTGTTAACAGAAGCGTGTCATACCTACAACTTCTCTTAACTATCAAAATTCAATATTTTCATTTTATTGGTATTGAAATTCTGACTCTCTTTAGTTTTAACATCAATATTCGGCTGTTTTCAAAGATATCATTCGAGTTTGTGATAAATAAAGGCTCCACTCTATTTTATTTTCAGCAATAATATCAGTACATAAAATTGATGAACTTTGCAACAACACGGAAAGAAAAGAAAAGAATTATAAAAAAGAAGAACCTATAAGCAAAAATATGAGGTATAACTGACCTTGCTACAAGTGGTTTAACTCGGAGAGGTGAATTAACTAATCTGTGGACATTCTGCCATAACTGTTGTGGATCGAATTTATTCAAATCCACGCATGCCTTAGACGTTCGTCAACTTGCCTGCTTGCGAAATTACCTTATTTATGTATTACGGCGTATATTGATTATTATTTATATATAGAGTACGCTCAATTTCTGGTTCAGTCATTTTGGTATGCCAAAAAGAAAGAGAATGTCGCCAAAGAAATTGAATCGAGAGTGAAACCCAAACGGCATATTTTATTGCAGCCAATTCAAGATATCCAGAAAATCAACCTTATCCTAGCTATAATATTTGTCATGGTTTGTTAAATGGAGTCAATGGCTATTTCTTATTGACTTAGCTGCTGATGCTCTAAAAATATATCCAATGAATGCCCCATTCAACAAGGTGGAAGTCATTAATATCAATTTTACTTCTGGCCAGGCTTCTATCTGTGATTGTGTAGATTTTTGAGAACCCAAGCCTCCCTGATCTTAGTTTGGGATCTATTGCTACTGGCTTCGAATTTAATATTCAAATAATTCAACATGGTCATTTTCTCTTGTAGAACAGTAAAAATTACTTGGAGGTAATAAGATTATTGCAACTTAAAAAATAAGTGCTAAATACAAGCAGTACAAAGTGTTTCATTATTTTAGTTAAATTTCATTTTTACCAAGATCAGTTGCATTTACTTCTTTTTTTGTTTCGTTCAAGAAACTGAAAGCCCGGATTGAATTGAAGCATCAGAGAACTATTTTCTTACTGACCGATTGTATTCATATATATTCCTTCATTTAGTTTACTTGTAATGCCCTAATATTGATACCACACTGGTTGTGTTCTGTTCAAAATGAGAATGTGACTTGATGCTTAGAATTATTTGACTTCTTCTGTTCTAAGATAGCTGCACCGTGCCATTCTTCTCTCAAGTTTATTCTCTTTAACTATCCAAAACTACAGCTTTATTTAAAGCTAGAATTTTTATAAAGATGTGAACTGAGTTGAGCGGATTATGTCATTTTTCATTGTTTACCATTTTTTGTAAATCGTTATTGCATGTTACTCACATTGAAATACATAAAGCTGACAGGCCAATTGAAGTTGGACTGTGTAATGAGAAGTCAGAAATATTGCTAGCACTTTTCTTTCAAAAATCCCAAAGATGCACAGATTGTTAACTTTGAGGAAATGTAACTACCAGTAGCGCCACCAAACGATTTTTAATGCTGGATGGAAGATTGAAAACAAAAAAAATCTTGTTCTATATTCAACTAGATATGATATTCAACACTCATAATGAGGTTCATTAAGATGCATTTTGAGTGCTTCAATAATACTGCAGTTCTGGAGGGATTTAAAGCTAGCTCTACATGAATCAAAACTCAGACGTTCATCTCGATTCCAGACACATTCATATACCGAGGTAAAATCTGTTAACCAATTATATTTTGTTATTTTATACAGTTCAAGACCTCAATTTGGTCTCTTAGTTAGCCTTAAAGCTTGCAGAATTATTGCTGATACAGCTCTTATAGATGACCCGTATAACCTGATTAAATTGAGAAGAAATATTAGGTGTGCGTAGATTAAGAAATTCGGCGACAAATGTGTTACGGACTTGATTGCTTTAGGTCGAATGAATAAAACTTGGCCAACCTTAGCTGCAAATATTACAAGTACGTTTGAGTCTTATGTCTTAATTAATAGTGAGTGTATTGTGATATCTTAACGTGCTAAATTGATCTTAATATCACTGCCATATTGGCGAAGACGGTGGTTGCTGAGGCTTTGCTTAACTTGTACACTTTGGATTTAATCTTTGAATTGCATTATATATTTTGCCAACAGCATGATTACCGCTTATGAAAAGATGAATAAAGACATACTCACGGCTAGTTAATTAAGACTCCTGGAAGCAGACTTTGTCTTGCTTTGGAGTTTGATCTGAATAATGGTCTCTAGAAATGGCCGATGATCTTCCTGCTTTTCACAAAAAAACTTTAAGCTATCAGTGCTCAAAGAGGTTTCCAAATGTTTATTGATGAGCTGTTCTTTACCAAGCTATTTACGTGGTTTCTGAGTATTCAACTTAGCCTAGAAGGAATGGTTATCAGATAATACTTATAACTGGCCAATCGTAGATTCTAACAATCAGGCAAATTTACATTAAGGTTGATTAGGTTAGTAGAAGTAAGAAATTAAACTAGTTTTAAATGCCACAAATCAAGAGCAAATTTTTTTATAACGTAAATCCAGGTCTTATTCATAAGTCAAGTTTGGTTATATGAAGAATATTGAAGTTTTACACACCACATTTTGCCGCAACAAACGAAATGGCTGAGACCAAACATCTGGATGATATATACCTAGTGGCCTCTAATTTAGGTCGGGCTGGTACTAGAGATTCTATGATTATTATGGTGAATTTTCTTACGGTATCTGTTTTCGGAGTTGGCGGTTGAGCTAAATCTGGATTACTCTGCAAAGTACTAAACCAAGAGTTTTTCTCTCACTCTTTTCAATGATTAAACAAATATTTTTGCTTTTGTTGGTAGTTTTTGACTGTTAAATAAATCCATTACTAGGTTTGATATCTACTCTTCAATTACTGTAATCATGTTAATATTGCTGATTACACCCGACTTCCAAGGCATCTTCCATTATTTCACATTGATAGGCTGTTTGAATTATACTTGTGCAAGTACACATGGCCAAACTTGCTTAATTTGGGGTTTTTCAGAAAAAAAGGTTCCACGGCACAACCTTACAGTTGACCGTCGTGTGGACTAAGGAAAGGCTATGGAGCAGTGCTATACAAAGTTAATGGATTTTCCACAGATTTACGGTTATTAGACCCCAAATAATCATTTCTCTAAGTTTATGCTTGATAATAAGCGTATCAAAATCCTTGAAATCAAATTCTTAGTACCCCTCAAGTCACAGCAGGTCCTTTGTTGGATAATATTCCTTAAGGCTCGAAAGTGGGTTAACTCAAAAGACGGATACAAGGTGCGCAATTTTTCCATAGTTTGTGAATTATGTATTTTTTCAACTCCTTTTGTCTTTGACTTTTGATTTTCCTTTGAGTTATATTTATGTCTTGACCTGAAATTGTATATAATTATCATTATTATTTTTCATACATTTTCTGAATGCCTCTAAATTTCTTGAGGATTATAATTTAGGTCCATTCCATGTCATTTTAATGCTATGGAAAAAAAAGTTTCCTATAGTACTGTATTTATTTCCAATTCATCATTGAGTACTAATTAATCCCTGCAATCAGTTTTGCCAGTCTTCAGCTCGTTGGTACTTTTTTGCTCCGCGCTTTTACCAGTTATTAATGACTTGATATTTTTGTTGTTCCTGGTTGATACATAACCTGGAAAGCTGTATATTCCATCTCAACGGTTTAAACCGTTTTATTATAATGTTCTACATCATAGGTGTGAATTTTGCATGTTGTAATAGGTCCCATAGTAGATATTCCTAAATCCACCAGTATCCCACAGTCTTACATGGTATTCAGAGCGTTAAGCTTTGATTGAAGGTTATAAAGAGTTAATATTCTCTTTGAAATATAAACTTCAACTTTGAGTTGAAAGAAATAGATAAATTACAAAAGAATTTGAGTAATATTAAGGGGGATTGATGAGAGAAGGGTGGTATGGAATGAGCGAAAGAACGGAACCACAAATGAAGAATGAAATAAACTTATGTTACAGACTATAAAGTAAGAATAAAGAAGGAGAAAACGGAGAGCAAAAAAACGAAATAAAACGAAAAATATGAAAATGGCAAAATACGATATATATATACTTTCTATACAATTCTTTGCCTGTCTAGTTGATACGAAAAATTGAATTTAATAGCAATGCAAAGCAGAGAAAAGTAGATCAAGGCACAGAAAAGTAGATCAAGGCACAGAAAAGCACAGGAAGGCACAACAAAGCAAAGCAAAACACAACAAAGCAAAGCAAGAAAACCTACGTAAACCTCCAAGTAAGAGTGATGGGATAAAGAGTTATCGGGTTTCAGACCATGTTAATCAAGACTCCTACACTTACTCTAGCTAACATAGTACTTAAGGTTGTTATACTAGGTTTCCGAAACAAGCACCTGGGATATCTTCATATACTCTTACAAAAATATACTTTATTTTGTATTAGGTGATATTAGTACTCCTAAGTTGCTTTAACTTTTATTTAGTTATATATTTATTTCATTATTGTTTTATTTTTGTTTTTTAAAAATAGTGTTTAGCGAGAGTCTGAAGAGCAGATACAAAATCGTAAGAGTAAGTCGCCATTGGTATGAAAACGGCTAGCCTTTTAGCATGATGAGGATATGAGGCGGTCACAAACTATACAAGTCTATTAATCCGTGGATTATAATACTGTTTACAGAAATCAAAAAGAATGTCAGAGCCTTGAATATTTTGTCATTTGTGACAAAAACTATTGAAAGTTGTAATGAATCTTCTATTCAATGCGAGATCAGCAGGAATGACAATGGAAACGAACTACGGGCAATATCATGAATACGCAAGGCAGATCCACCGTGGAAAAATTATGCGTTAACCGTGCGAGACATGTGGCACTGGTCCAGATGCACGCCCTGCTCATGGGGATGACTGTGGAGAAGAATCGACGAAGCGACGGAATCAAAAACAAAGACAATAAACAAGTTGAAAAAATGAAAAAAAAAAATAATAAAAAAAAATAATACAATAAAAAAACGGGACGATGATGTTTGAAGTTGAACGTTTTAATTACTCAGTTGATATTTTAATTGAAGAAAGAAATGTGTCGTTCAATCGTGGACTTTGTATATATATATATATATATATATATTATGTTCTTTATCTGGCATATGCTGAAATCTGTTTTTGTGTCTTTCAACAGCTACAAGTATTACTCTTCGCTATTACAAAAGTTCACGTAATTCCTAGTAAAATCTTTATTTTATTTTATTTTTTATTTTATTTTTTATTTTATTACAAAAATGCCCAACCTCGTGAATAAAACCAAAATTCCCTTTTCAGAAGGTTTCCATGTTTTATTTTCTGAACTGTGTTCATGTACAATTTCTTTTACAGTAACTTTCGTTTCTTTTTTGGTTTTTAATTTTGTGGGTTTCTTTTGAAGGCTGCAAGGTACAGTAAAGTTAGTTTTTCTTGTAGTAATATATATATATATTTATAAATATAATTTTTTTTTGAAAAAAGAAATACCACAACAACAAATCCAATGCAATGCAGGAACATTTGTTCTATTTTAGACATCACACTTGTTCGAATCCGGATTTTTGTCATGTTTTATCAACAAACAATAGGTTAGATACCGCTACACCACAGTGACCCTACAGTGACCATCTACTGCGACTGTCTACACTCTCGGGCTGTACTAGTGCAACACTCTCTTTCGAGCCATCATTGTTAGTGTTGCTGTGGCTGCTATTGTAGATGCTTAGAAGCATGGAATATTGTTTTGAACACTGGTACAACATGGAAAAATAATATATCTACACAGATAATTCCTACTCCATTTGCTTACATTTAGTGCCTTTTTTAAAGTCCTAATGGTTCATTATTGACTCATTGCTAGCCCATGGCTGATACATAGGTGGTCCATAGTTGGTTTATTGTTTCTCACGGCTCTGAAATCTCTTGCAGTTTTCACAGTTCTCATAGGTTCTCATAGTTCTTATGGTTTAAATCTCTCTGCTTTTGCTATGGGTAGCAACACTTTTATTACAATTTTAAGCTTCTGGGCTAGGGTCAACAAATGTGAAACTTGCATCTGAGCAGCAGGTGGTTAAACCACTGTAAAAATCAAATTTTGAGTAAAAATTAAAAAAAAATTTCCTTAAAAAAATAACGAAAACACAAAACCACATTTCCATTTACCGTTTTGAATTAGTCTGATAAAACACGAGACATCGTTAGTTATCTGTAGTTTGCTAGGCTAAGTTTAGTATAAAAAAATACCAGAAATTGAAAATAAAGTAATCATCAAATTGTCCTTTTTTTGCTGTCTTCTTTCCTGCCTTGTCACACCCAGTTCAATTCAGCTCAACTTCTCAGTTCTAACACTCAGTTTGTTTCTGTGTTTCTTTCCCTTTTTATAAACTTTCTTTTTGATTTCTTTTCATTTTGATTGCATGAAACTTCTACAAAGTCTGCAATTTATGCATATTAAAGTGGATATCGAAATTCTCAAATTTTCATTGATATAATTCTATTTTATAACGATACCCGCTAAAACTCTTCCAATAGGTGGTTCAATGATTCAGTATATACTTGACATTTATATTTTTTCTTTTATTTTTTACATTTCGTTCTCATAGTTTACTTTTATTTTTTAATTTTGAATGTATCCCCTTTTTTTTTTTTTTTTTTTAATTTTTTTTTAATTTTTTTTTTCCCCTTCTTCTTCTCTTCTATTCTCTTTTCATTTTCATCTTCCTATCTACTTCTTCTCCTTCATACCTCTTTTTATTCTTCTCAATTCCTACTTGCAACTCTTCATACCATCCTTTCTCTTTTTTTCTACTTCTACCGCCACCAACTATTGGGTTAAATACCGTTCTTCAACTACACCAACTAAATACCATCAAACCTCCACCCCACCGAGACTCCCCGTACTATCAACTGGCTTGTGCTTGCTACTGAACAGGTCTCGAATACTCTACGTTGCCCTTGTGATTATATGCCTCTTCTTCTAAGCCAATCCATTAGATAACTTATATCATTCACGTTGGTCTGGTTTCAAACACTCTTCAGTCAACGTTTTTTCAACCTATTTCCTTCTCAACACGTCCCAAGTATATATATTAACAATCTACCGCGATGGATTCACATGAAGCTGTAGACCAGCACCACATGCATCAGTCTTTCGCGTCATCTTCTGATGATGAATCCTACTCTCAAAATCCAATAAAGCTCGAATCTTCTGACTCAATAGTTCCTCTGACCAATATTCTCAATGAATTAGTTCAACTAAAGTATTTCCTACTCACAGGCCCTGCTCAGCTGAGAACTCAGGATGGAATTCACAGACACACCTTACCAAACAAGGAGCAAATAAGTTGTGTAGTGTGGAAAAATGTCTATTTCATCACTGGTACAGACATTGTCCGGTGTCTTTCCTTTCGATTTGAGGCATTTGGTAGAGAAATATCAAACAGAAAAAAGTTTGAAGAAGGCATATTTTCAGACCTTAGAAACCTCAAATGCGATAATGACGCTGTGCTAGAGCAACCTAAATCCGAATTTCTTGACTACCTCTACCGAAACAATTGTGTTCGGACCCAGAAAAAGCAGAAAATCTTTTACTGGTTTTCGGTTAATCACGACCGTCTGTTTCAAGATGCTCTAGAAAGAGACCTTAAAAAAGAGCTGAGCAAAAAGAAATCTTCTACCACTCCTGTAAGAGACCCTGCTATCTCTTTTCAATACGATGGATCGAGAACTCTTCATGACCAGCTTCCTGATATTATTGAAAAGTTCCCTAGACCCTTGGCGGAATTGGCTGATGCTTCTTCCATCATGTCAAATCTTCCTATACCCCCTAGTCATATGATGCCCCAACTACCACCACAATTTGCTCCAAATATGCCCTATCAGATGATGATTCCGAGCGATGTTCCTATTTTAGTGAATCAACCTCCCGTACTTCAATCAAATGGAACTGCTTATTATCCTTCAAATCAAGAAGTTTTGGTATCTCAGGAAGGTATGATAATTCCTATGCAGAATTACCCGCAGCAACAGCAGCACCCTACATATTATGCAATGATGCCGTTTCATCCACAAGACCAGCTTCCTACTACTTCTATTCAGCAAAGACCCCAGCCTGTTCCCCCTTCAAATGAATTTGTGATCACTGATGACCAGGTTATTCCTCAGCAGATTCAGCAGCCAATAGAGGATCCTCGCTCTGACTTTCCTCTCGACTATGTCGACCCGAAATCAAATCCTCCAAACCTGCCTTCTCAGATGTTTGTTGAGCAAAATGTTGATCCTGCTGCTAATAGTAGTACTCCCGACATCCCACAAGGATATTACTTTGATGGACAACAATACCAAGATGGAATTTCCAGTGGTCAAATCATACCTCCAAATTCATACATACAGCCCTTATATACTTCTGATTCAAATGTTGGCAAGCCTTCTGGGTCTGCCATTGATCCAGCTATAACCTATGATAACCAACAGTTCCAAGTTGTTTATCATCAAGATGAGTCAGGTGCTTACACCTCAACAATGATTCCAACATCTTCAAACACCGCCCCTTCTACCCTTGAATCCAACATGCCCAAAGAATTAGAAGAAAAGGAATCTAAACCCCATTCAACCCCGTCATATACTGAACAGGATTTTTCAAGCCAAGGCCTTAGCGAATCTCAGCAACAACGTCAAATCCAGCAAATCAGGTTAAAATCATCACCAGCTCAAAGGGTATCACCTTATAGATCTCCAGGAAAGCCGGGAAAAGTTAAGGATGAGCAAATTCAACGACCTCCCAGTGCTGGTTCCACTTCAGGTCCTCCCCCTTGTATCCCTTCAACTTTACAGGCTCGAAAATTAAGTTCTAAAATTAGCAAGAACCATTTACAAAATACAAATATCAAGAGCTCAAAAACTCAATCAGCCGCCGCAGCTGCAGCAGTCGCCGCCGCTGCGGCAGCGGTGGCAACAGCAGTAGCTCATGATCGATTAGAATACCGCAGTGCTACGTATTTCATGCCTACTCCTTCAGAGTCCGGGTGCAGTGATGTGGCTTCATTTCAACATGATCATGAAAACTCAGAATCTCAATTTGCCAGTGGGGGTTCATTTAGAGGACCTATAAATTTTCGAACGGGAGCAAGCCCGAAATCTCAAGGTCTTCAAACCGCCGTTGTCAACCGTTCCTCATCTTTGTCTTCCTCCTCGGCAACTTCTCAACCTCAACTACAAGGCAAATCTGGTGGACACACTATGAACAATACACCTGATACTTCTAGGGATCTAGAAGATGATGAAAAACGTTCAAGTAACACTACAACTACATTTTTTAGACAACCTGCAAGATCTGAGTTTGATGAAATGTCTCGAGATCCAAGCAACAATTCAGAAGTCATGTATTTAGGTGTATCAGCTGAAGATGGATATATATATGGAGATAACTACGTTCAACAGGTTGTTGATGACTGGATTTAAGATGTGTTTTATATTATTATTATTATTCTGTTTTGGTTTTTCATTCTCGTTCATGATTATATTTTCTTGTTATTTTCTTTATGTCTCTCATTATCATTATTTATTATTATGGCTTTTACAGTTATCATTTTATTGCTTATCCTTACATTTTCTGTTTTATGACTTGATTTTTATTTATTTATTTATTGAACTACTCTCATTCATGTACATGTATTTATTCTTCATATAAACAACTTTGGTGTATAGTTTATATTACCATGTATTCAGCATTTACATGGACTTCTTTATAAATGGTTATTCATTCGTTAATCATGAAAAAATCTAAATTAAAATTATGAATAATTTCATCTAAATGCGAGGAGTATTATAGTTTTCAGAATGATAAATCAGGCCAACATGTAAAAAGATACATGCAACAAAACATGCCGATTTCAACTGGTAAAAATTAAAAAAAAAGTTTAGAAATTAAGACTATATAAAGACTTCAAAATTAAAGGCTAAAATATATACCAACTTTGTTGAACATTAATTTCATAGCTCTTGAACATGGCCATTTAAAATTTTGACGTGACTGCATATATACCTGGATTTACGGTATCTTGTCAATTCATTTTGGTGTATCAAAAGGTAAATAAAATTTTAAGGCATGTAATTTAATCAAAATATTTACAAGCATATACATTAACTATCTCCCTTGAGTAAGCTCAATTCTTATCCCCTCTCTACCTAAATGAATATCTAAAAGTTTTCTTTTGCTCTAAAATAATATTCCCTACACTTAACTTTAATTTCAACTTTGTTCATATATCAAGTCTGCACATACAACGCTTAAACCTGGCCGGCACGGCTGACATCTGTCAAGCACAAAAAAACGGTTTGGTTTCTCCAATCTCTCTGTTTAGGATAGATGTAAAAAAAACTTTGCTCACTCATTTTTTCCTTTAATCCGCTTGGAGACAAACGCAGATAAAAATGAATGAATTGGTCTCCTTGCTCTTTTCGGTTGTAGTAGTGAAGACTAAATATAGGGGTCTCTGATCTAGTTTAAGAACATATGATTAAATCAAGTATAGTGAATAAATTATTCATGTTCACATAGGGTACATACTAAATAGCATGATTGCAGATGATTGAATGTATGCATGCCCAGGTATGTCAAGGCATGTCAAGGTATGTGAAGGTATGTCGGTATAATAAATTTGGGTTTTATTTTACGAAATCAAAATATAGACATGGCCCCTAACTTTTGTTGAATTCACTTACTTATTTGGCTCCAAATATCTTGAAGTAAATTAAAGAAACGAGGATGTATTAATTAGTCGTCTACTCGAGTTTCAATAGGAGGCATGTTGAACATTGAATCTTACATATATTGATTATCCCCTAATGCAAATGCTGTGTATATTTAGAAATACTATAGTATTTCAAGACACACATATTGATGGATATAAATTATGGTTAGTTGGATATCTATGATTGCCTATATCTACTTAATAGATAGATTATTAAAATATAGGCTAATTTTAAGTTATGGAATAGTTAAAATAAGAATATGAAAAAAGAGATGGGCATTTATATAAAAGTGATAAAATTCTTTGGATAAAACAAAGTATGCATGTGTTAATATTAGAATTTGAAATATAGTACCAGTAACACTAATTATAGTAATTACTATTACTCCAATCATAATAGTAGTATCAAATTTTAAATCGGGGTTTATAGCAATTGACCTAATAAAATGAAGAAATTAATTTCAACTATAAAATAAAATATCATGCAAAAGCATGAACTATATACTGGAGTTAGTTAGCTTTTGTTGTGTTTTTGGTATTTTAATTTCATGCAAACCAAACCAACTGAAATCGTTCTGTGAAGATTTCGACTACTCTCTTGCTAAATGTCAAGAATATTAATTAAAAACAAAAAAGGCTTATAAAATCTTTTTATTTATTTTTAAATTACCCAAAGTTCAACAGCATTTATTATTTTTGAAATAATGTACAGGGAACGATATCAAAATAAGAAGTAGTAATGAACCTTTTATTAAACCCTCGCTTACCTTAATCCTTTTGTTGTGATGAATTTGAATTTAAGATAGCTGCATTACCTTCGGTTAATTTTGAGTAAGCAAATCGTACAAATAGAGTGTGTTTAGTGCTTAATTTTTTGGATAACAGAGTCGAATATATAATAATATTCCAATATCCAAATATCCAGGGATCCTTGTACCGATATGCAGTAGATTATTGGAACAAAAGTAGATAGAACTTCAACAATCTACAAATCTAGATTCTCAAGTTGCTTCTACTTGGACTTAAGGATTGAAGATCTCTTGTTCAGTGGTTCTTGGTCTTAGTCGTAAAATCAGCTACGTGAGAAGTAGTTAAAGATTGATAAGTGAGCTTATATCCATGTAATACAGACTAGACTTTAATTCGTTAAAAAGCCTCTTAATGTATTTAATATCTTTACAAAAATTATACTGATATTCGTCTGATTCTGATTCATTCTTGTTTCAATCCTTTTAAGATTAAAATGACAGGGGAATAGCATAAAGCTCTAAACTTCCTTAACACCGTGTCAAAAAATATGAAAATCATAATTTTCAACTAATCTAGAGTAAAGTTTCATTAATCCTTGAAATATTAGGTCCTTTATCGAGCTTTACAACGGCTATTGCTATTTCTGCTTTCCGCTTTCTGCCAACCTTGACTAACGATTATTCTGGAACCAACTTTCTAGCTAGGCCTCACGGTTACTCTCAAGTTTTGGAATATATGAGTTAATAGCATGAATTCCTCTCTTGCTTATTGTTTTTGTGAGTTTAAAAACCGTTTAATCTAAAGGTCAATTATACACAAGTATCGTGACACAAAATGTAATGAACTACTAATATCCTATAGGACCAAACATTCAACGATAGTTTTACTATAGTTCAAATAGCCAAAAAATTCTTTTTTTTACTTTTTTCATACCTTCTGATCAACTAATACAATGCTATAAATCTACCAGCCAACTTAGATGTTTCATTTTAAGTGATCTAGCCCTTTGGTGGTAAGAACATTAGCTATTTTTAGATGTAAAGATTTTACCACATTGTATATATGAACTCTACTGAATCCATTTATCGTAAAGTAGACTTTAAAATATGTGTCATCCAATTGACACTTTTTATGAGAATCGTTCAAACCGTTTCCCATATTGACATCGCTTTCTAATCATTCATTCCAGATGGTCCAGATCGTTATACCAACGGCAGCGTGCGAAGTTAGAAAACATTAATAATTATTTTTGCACACCGCCTCATAATTTTTTTCAAAAGACCCTTAATTTATGTTATTGCAAACTATTGTCCTTTATTGAGGTCAGTGCGCTTTTCTGATACTTTTCTACCATATCCATGGATATTTAAGAACTGGTCTCACTTTTGCATGTAACGTACATGCAAAAACCGTTGCTCTCTTCCCTATAATAATATTTGTTTTATTTCTCTTACACTTAACACAAAAAAAAGCGAAGATAATAAATGGATCTAGATCTTTATTGCAATTCTTTAGTTGGGGACACCGATATATGCCACACTTTTGACGGCCGAGTTTTTATCATTTTTATTCCTTAAATGCCATTGAGTTCAAGAAATGAAAAGAGATTTAGGTATATTTCTTTTACAATTAAATTTAGATCTCAATTACCATACAATATATTATAAACTATTGTAGAATTCATGGAAAAATTATTTGGCTCGTTTAAAATATCGCAATTTTCTGAACTACAAAAGCTCACACCAGTACAGTTACGTCACCTCTGATCTAGAATAAATTATTATGGAACTAAATACTTTTGACATAAAATTAATTAAAATAAACGAAAAAAATTACAATATCAGAAAACCTAACTGGTTTTTCTTAGAGGGAATGTTCTAAAATTGTTGAATTTTTTTATCTTGAGAACGGCACTCCCAGTATTTATCCAGCCAAGAGAAGGAAAATTAAACACAAACTTACGTAGTTTGTATAAAAGAATCTCCTAATGAACATTTTCGAAAAGTATTAATCTTTTAAAATTGTTAAAATTTAAGGATTGTACTTCATCTTTTTCACCAATTTTATTTTAAATAATACCTCTGCGCTAGAATTTATCCTTCTCCTCCTAGAAATCACCTTGAAGCCACTTTATGCGTCCGTCATTCTCAACAACACCATTACACTAATACTCAATATTGATTGAACCTGATATATGAGAGTGGTATAATAGCATGCAACCTAGATTTGTAGTTAAGGATCTTTGAAAGTCCTAAAGCACATTTTTTCTTAAAATCGGCAAGAGTAGGAAAGTTTCTTATTGTATGATCAGCAAGTTGCTCAAATTTATCCTCCTCGTTTTCGGAATTTCCTTCAATACTCTATGTTTGTGACAGCATATGCGTAAAAGATCATTATTGGACCTGAATTGCAGAATGTATTCCAGTGTGCGTTGCGATTGTGGCACAGAACATTTTTTACTAACGAAATTTTAGCAATATTTGGTTCATGGATATCCCTAGGTGATAAAGGTTTCACCCCATGAGATTCACCCTTATTGTAAAAATCTTCCCAAGCTAAAAATTAAGGAGTTTTATTTCCGTTGGCGCTCTTGTAAGATTCTCGACAGATTTAGGGGGTTTATTATTTTTGTATGCGTAGAATCATTGCTTTTAAATGAGCCACCATTTACTTCACTGAAGTAATTGCAACATCCAATTATATGACCAAAATAGTTGCTAAATTTTCCATTCAAGTACATACAGGATACCTAAGGCCATATTCTGGAAACAAGCCTAATCCAATAGTATTTTGGCTCCATTATTCTGTTTATAGTGCTTGCTATCTCAGATTCAAGAATTGCGTAAAAATAATGTTACGCAAGGTGTACAGGCCAGTCACGTCTAAGCCTGCGTATAATGCTACTCGCTCCATGGAACTTTTTCTATGATGTAGATAATTTGTGCTTGAAAATTCTGTTTTGTATTGGCAGAGCACCGGTCGAGTTTTTTTTTATGCCATTAGATGTCGATATGGTCTAACAAATACTACACATAAGTCTCAAGATTCCACTGTCTTTTTGTTAAGAAATGAGTGGATCACTTGAATCAATCTTAATCTTGATCACCTAAACTCTGTCATGCCACACATTCCTTTATAATACCACACAGTTTGACTTCACAATGAATAAATACTAATAAATGATTGAAGGCATGTTTTATTGATACAATTAAGTATCTAAGTAAAGTGTATAGATAAAATAAAAATAAATGATTGCTGAGCACCTCCTTGAATCCAGTAATTTTTATTATTATTATCCGGACGCTGATTTCATTATAATATTAATATCGCGTAAATTAGAACTTCGACTAATTTTTGGAGTCTTGAATTCTAACTAATAGAAACAAAATCAGAACGATCTAAGTTAGACGACTTTTATTAGGGTGAGTTTAACTCCACAGTCACTGGATTCTATATATTTAATAGAAAAGAATATCTAAATAGCTTAAAATAACCGAATATATATAATGTATTGTAACTTTCATGCTATAAACTTTGATTCAAGGGAAAGAATGTATACTTTACGCGACATCTATTTTTCGTGTCAAGAACTTATGTACGACTTGAATATAAGTGATTCTACGTTCAATTCCTATATGCTCTTGGATAGCCTGGGATTGTAATGTTCATATCTCTGAAAGTTAGACAGCCGCAAAACATATATATTTATTCTTTCCTCCTCATAGTTCATTGTTTTTAGAAACTTATTAGGAGGTAATTAGTACTTCAGTTCGACTAAGTCCTAAGTGGCGTTTCGCTCAAGTCTTAACTCGTTAACGATTTTTCCCTTTTGGGATTTTTTCTGCCAGAAACACGCTAAATTATGTGTCTATGCATTATTCATGTACATGCAGTTTCTGTGCACACAACTATACGCAAGTTGACCATGACGTTTGCAAGATACCACCTATCGTATTATCTTAATTTTTATTGGACTTGGGCTTAGCGATGATGATTACGTTACGTTTCTCAGGAGGTGCTTGCTCAGGTCAGTGTTATCATTGATCTAGCTCTCAAGAAAACGAGATAATAAAAAAAGGCCTTAGAAGGACTCAACCATGAGCATTTTACTGGGGTTTTCATGCTTTCACTGTGTCATCTGGTCGTTGTTGAGTTATGTGTGCACAGTGACCCACAAGAAACAGAACTTTACAATCAAACGCTAGCAAACGCTAGTTTGTTTTGTATTTAAGGGTCACGGTCAAGTTCCGATTACTTAGATGAGCTCCTCTCCTAATTTTTTAAGCTCAAACTTCCCATAAGAGAGAAAAACACGAACTCGTGTAGATATGAAGCCTCAGGTAATAGGTAATATAATGTATTGTCTGCACATATCTGTACTTCTACGTAACAAACCTACCGGAAGTTTCAGGTACTTGCGAATGAATAAATCTCTATGAAAAAGCAGCCGCCTGTCTGTATTCTGAGTGTATGGTGGTGAAATTGTGATTGAATCTCTTCAATGGAGCTTAGCTGTGGATCATATTTATCAATATGCTGCAGCACCTTTCTTCTCCTCCTTCACTTCACTTCTCTTCTCTACAAATAAATCAGGTATTCCTGGAACTTTATCTTAATATACTTTTACTGTTTTTGCGGGCAAAAACTTTTAAGAACTGGATTCTTCTTTCTCTTCTCCTTTCTTCATTCTTTTGACTTTCCTAGATGATGAAATATTTTTAATAGCCGACTAAAGATGATGAACACAGTAGCCCCCTTAAAAACTGAGAGTCCATCTCGCAAGAGTTATTCCTCATATTATTCCAACAACTCTTCTGCTTCATTTTACTCAGCTAATGAAGTTGACTTATCCGTCCCACCAAATCAACTATATAACTTTACCCAGAAATCATCACCCCTAAGACGTGAAGGAACTATTACAAGCAATACCTCGACTGTACGTGGTTTTGAATGCCATACAAATTCTTCATATGATGAAAAGGACTACGGATTTTCAGCTGATTCAAGCATGGCCTTTCAGCAGGCCCCTTCAAGTTTCCAACAATCGGGGATTCAGGCATCCACAGGAATAGCCGATATTCCTCAAACCAGGTCTTTGACAAACGATAACAGCAACAGCCCACATTCAGTTTTTACTTACGAATCGATGAGACCTAAATTGGGAACAGCAGCTTCTCCTATTTCAATTCAATCCAGATCTACAGGTAACGAAAATCAATATTCCGTTTCAACTCCTCGAACTCCTCGAACTGCTCCGCATCCCTATGACTTAAACAATAGTTCTCCAGGAACGCCAACCAGTAGGTCAGAGGCACAAGAATTGTCGAGTCTTAACATACTGTCTCATCAAGAAATAGCAAATCCATCCCGAGTAGGCGAACCTGGTATTAGCCCTTTAATTCCTGTTCGTGATTTTAATACTTTGTCCTATACTTCTCGTGCAGAGTCCGATAGTAGCAGTGCTTTTGTATTTGAAGATTCGGGTAATGCCGTAACAACCCCTACAGAGTTTGAAATGCCATTCAATAAGGATATGGGTCAAACTACTCCAGACTCAAATAGTTCGCAGCGAAAAATCAGGAGAGTGAATTCTAGTCCATTAACAATCCCAAAAGAAAAATTTCCTACAATATTTAATAATAATAATGCCAACCTGCCAGTAGGCACTTCTGGTGCTTTTCGTGTCAGTTCCAGACCTGATTCAGGTGTAAGTGACGTCCCTTCAAGCCAAAATGACATCCTTCCCTCTATGCTTCATTCTGCCAAACCATTTATGCCTCATGTTTATCGAATGAATGCTATGGGACTTAGCCAACAGGAAAATTATCGAGAAGATTATCAACTCTCCATGCCAAAGCGTACTTATAGTGAAGGCGAAAAAAATCCAAGCGACAATAGGAGCCAAAGTAGAAGTTCAGGAGCTACTTTCACTTCCGCTTCTGACCTTGAATATCAATCTCAGGCGCAGTCTAGAGTTGCAGATATTCGGGCAAAGAATGAAGGAAGGCCCGCAAATGAGGGAATATCTGAAAGCACAGGTGAAAGACTAGTCACTCACCCAGCAGATACTAAGAAAAGCATAAAGGCCAAAGGCTTTATGATGAGCAATGACTCTCGGACCTCATTGTTCACTACTAGATCTGGTACTAGACAGCTCTCTGTCGGTTCCGGCATGCTCCCACCAGTCTCTAAACGAAATCCAACTTATTCAAAGACTGCCAAAAAGCCTTCAATATCCAGTATGTCCAGCTTAATAGATACCCCAGAACCTGCTCAGGGAATTACGCCAATCGATTACATGAGACAAAAAATGGCTGGTGCGAAGCCCATAAGAGATTCTGTTGTAACTAACAATTCATCGGTATACCTTGATGCGAAAAGTGGCCCGTATGCATCATTGCCTGACCTGTATACCGGACCAGCAGCAAATGAGCCAGCAAGTCCAGAAGAATCGCTTGAAACTCGTCGAATTAGGAGAGAACTAGATTTTGTGGCAAGAGTAAATCAGATATCAACCAGTCATTATTTAAGTACTGACGAGGATATCAATGCTACAGTTCTAGCTTCCAAAGCATTTAATGAGGATTGTGAAAGTGATACATCTAACAAATTCTTAGCTCAAAGCATGAAGAAGTATGATAAGAATGGAAACCATATTTGCAATGAATCCACGGAAATTTTTGTGTTGATAACGTTTTTGCTATGCCCCCCTCTTTGGCTTCTTTTGAGTGCAGGCC
This sequence comes from Geotrichum klebahnii, assembly GCA_030570935.1. NCBI lineage: Eukaryota > Fungi > Ascomycota > Dipodascomycetes > Dipodascales > Dipodascaceae > Geotrichum > Geotrichum klebahnii. The sequence continues at coordinate 21,924 of JAJLWW010000049.1, forward strand.
TTTTCGATATTGTTCTTGGTCGGGTTTCAAGAAAAACCAAACTAATCGCGCTATGTCTTTCTGCTACAACCTTCTTTTTGGTCATTGCCGCAGTAATAGTCGGAATAACCGTGGGAACTTAGCTTGGACCTTTCTTATTTCACTCTTTTATTGCCTTAAATTTTCATCTAAATGGCTTTGTGATGATACTATTTTTATTTCTTTTTTTTTGTCTAGCATATTTATGTCTATTGATGTCTTTTATAAAAGTTTTTGTTCCATAAACTCCGAAAGTAATTTGAGATATTCTCGTTACACAAATCATACATATCTAAGTTTGAAATACTATTAATGATAAATTTTATGAATATCTATATCCTCATTTGATTTTCACATCTACATCTTTTGACATTGCATTCTATTCTTTCATCTTATACTTGTATCACAAACTCAATTTACTCTAATTATTTTGTGATTAGTCAATAATTAGTCATAATAAACTTTTTTTTCTTCCTTCTTTAGATCAGACCAAGATTCAGACAAACAAGTATCATAAGGCGATTGATTGTCTCTTTCATTTCAAGAACTAAGATTTTTTAGCTGGTGGTATTTAATAAACAAATTAAGGAATTAAATGCCTACATTTTGAGGTCCTTTGACTAGACATTTTTAAGGTATTTACCGACCCTATATTACTATATTGTTGATCCAGGTTGAGGCCTATTGTGGCGACACGGAATCTAGCCTTCAGGTAATACATTAGATTCTGTATTATTAGCATCAGAACCGACTTTATGACTGTTAACATATCTTGGTTCAGTCAAATCCACAAGTACATCATTGTGTAATGGCATCCCAAGGAAGTTACTATGATCTGTTACAGGTATCGAAATCTGCGACTGAATCTGACATAAAAAAAGCATACCGAAAGTTAGCACTAAAATATCACCCTGATAAAAATACAAATGATCCTACTGCTTCAGAAAAATTTAAAGATCTTCAGCATGCTTATGACCATTTGATTGACCCAGAAGAGAGGCAGAAATATGACGATTCGATAACCCCGAAACCCTCGACTTCACGGAATGCATACCCTGGATACAAGAATTCATACTCACCTAGGGATCCTTTTTCATATGCGGCCCCTTCTCCAGCACAAAGACCATCTACACGAACTTATGAACGAACTCAAAAACCAGAATCATTTTTCTCTTTTTTTTCAGGTACTAGAACTTTTTTTAGCTCCTCTTCATCTTCCACGTATAATTCATCTGGAGACCAATATAGCCGATGGAACAGTAATGCATATGGATTTTTTCATACTCCTGATGATTCATATGGATATAGTCAGTCTTCACCACAAAGGCCACGCGAGCGATTCTCAAAGCCCCAGAAACCCCAGCCTAAGCCGCAACCTCGAAAGTACCCTCCAGGTGACAAGCCATATGCTTCTTCATTTAAGCGACCTTTTGAAAGCGATAAATCGCCAAATAAATCGTCAGGAGTAGAGGATCCCGCAATTAATTTTCGGAATGGACAAGATTATGATCCACAGAATCCTTATTCACATCAGGCGCCCTCTTCTAAAGCCAATGAAGGCGAGTACTTTGGAGCCACCAAGTCTACAGAAGAAGAGTCGGGTGTGCCCCTACCGGGAGACCACAGTTCTTCTACATATACCAGAAAATCTACTTCTGAGAATAAGCCTAATGGTAATCTTCCTAAATATGAAAAAGTGAATTTCAAAATCCCTACGCCTAATGCTTATAAAGATTCATTACCAACAAAGTCCACTGGACGATACTTTGACACTAATTACCAAGAAGCAGATGAGCCTCAATCTAGCAATGGTCGCCCTAAAGTCAATTCACATTTCTCCTACTACGTTCCTCAAGACTATAAATCTGATTCCGAGGAACCAGAAATCATTAGAGAGGACATAAAGTTCAATGGTGGTTCAAGCTTTGGAAATATGAATAAAAATGATCCCTTTTCGAACCCGTTAAAGAGGGATTATGGTAGGAATAATTCAAGCAACAGTGCCACTACTGCCGATTACATTGATTTGACAGCTGATGATGGTATTGTTGAAGACGTGGAACCTCCTTTGGCTGACGTCATGAACAATCAATATAATACTAGTAATAATCCATTGAGTGGCTTGAACGACATTAATCTCAATCCTCCTTCCTCAAAAAGTGGAATTCCTTATTCTGAGACTAAATTTACTCCATCAAGTCTTGGAAATGCACCGAACTTCAAGCCAGAAACACAGACCAAGTCGAAGCCAAATCTTCAGTCAAATTTACATCCAAACTTGTCCCCGCCAGTGGCCTCTAGTCAAACCTCAAACGACACTTCCAAGCGTGAACCACTCGAGACCCCATCATTTACTGAGTTAAAACCCGGTGGTAAAAAGCAAAAACTTGATAATCCAAAAGTACCCAGCGTTGATAAAGAATCCAATGAGTCTTCAGTGCCGATGGTGAATGCCGATAATCTTCCTCCATCACCTAGAAAGCGTGCCACGCATAACACAAGTGAAGAAATCGCACAGGAGGAGCTATTGAAATCCCCTAGAAAGAGACAGCGAATCCTTCAAGATACCTTAAATGACCTTAAAAAGGTACCTCCTTTTACAGAAACAACAGGAAATTTCAGTATGCCTGGAATCTCCAAAGTCATTGCCGAAGAATTGGGAGGATCTGAGATACCAGATATTTCATCTTCTACTAGTTCAAAGAAACCAACCCAGCATCAACCGCAGCAGCCGGAAGTGCAGCCTCCCCCAATTCCTTTAGTAGATCTTCATGACTCTCTTTTCGTGTTATCCTTAAAACCCCCAAACCCACCTGTCATTCCACTTGCTCCTTTTCAAGACTACGAACTTCAAAATTATGGCTCTAATATGCTTAATTATCTACAAGAGTGGACAAAATATAATGAGAAAATGTCACAGTACAGAATGGAACGCCAAAAAGCTGACAGTGAAGCTGGAACCACCTTATTGACTTCATCAGTGATGACTATAAGGTATTTGGAAGCCCTTCAGCGTGATGAACAAGCTAATACGATGTGGCAAGAAGCATTATTAAAACATAGGGAAACCATGGCCAGTTTTGCAAAGATCAAAATATTCCATGAAGATCGAAGTTAGTATGATTTACAATAATTTGTTAAATCATCCTCATCCTCTTCTTTCTTTTTTTTTTTTACAAGTTAATTTTTAAGGATGTATAATATACTACTTTCTAGAAATATTTATTATACTGCATTTCTCGTAAAAATGATTATACCTATACTTATATCCTAAACTTTTTCAATGTCTAGAGTCAGCGATAATTTCGGACAGACTTGTTATGCTCCCAGGTATTGTAAGTTACAAGCATACACATTTACAATGGATATAGTAAGAGAATTATATAGAATTTTACCAATTATTAGTTTATACCCTTCACCTTAGTCAATACAGCCATAGGAGTATTGAATTCATGTGCTATCCTAGCAGGTTTTAAGTCCACATGTTAGATCCTGGTCATCTTTTATCAAATCTTTTTATATATCGATTTTATTATTTCCTTTTCTAAGTAGAAATTAATTTCAGTTTGTTATAAACTTATTTCAGTTTGAAATTTCTCATGACTCGTTATTACCATTATTGTTGTTGGCATTTCCATTTTTGTTTTCAGCTTCCTTGCGGCGCTTTAGTTCTTGCTGAGCTTGAATTGCAGCTTGATCAGAATCCATTTGCCTTTTTACGCCAGGGCCTGGGATACCACTGACAGGTAGAGCACTGCCTCCCAGTCGCGTGTTTCTTGAAATAACAGGAACGCCAGTACGAGGAATTCCGGGACGAGGAATACCAGTTCGAGGAATATTACTTACTCCCGGTTTACCTTGCAGCCGAGCTCCACCTCTTGGAATGTGAGAAGCGCCTTGAAACGTCAATCCACTTGCAGGATGTTGGAGTGAAGGTGTAGCTTTGGGAATTACATCATGGTGAGGTTCGTGTGTGGGAATTGGCAGGCCAGATGGAGTAGCTACTCCAGCAGCAGTTAGACCAGTAGCAGTTATACCAGCATTACCTTGATAGGTAGCAAGTTGGGCAGCAAGCTCTTGCTTGCTCTTTTCAGCCTTGTCAACTTTCATCTGCAGGAGTTTGAGACGCATTTCAGTTTCTTTTTTGGTGATTTCCCTTGCCTGGTCAACTGCTTTTTTCTTTTCCTCTTCAGCCTGACTTCGGAATTGAGCAATTTTATGTTCCTTCTCTAATTCCATCATATCCCGAAGTTTCTGCACAAGATCAGGATTAGCAGAGTTACTGTTATTTGAGTTGTGAAATTCGACTAACTTATTTTTGTATTCTTCCTCAAACTGAGCCTTTAATACCTCAGTCTTTTGCGCAATGATGTTGTGCATTTTTTGTTGAGTGTCGGTTTTAAGCTTGGCCAACCTTGATTCGTTCTCTTTAATGAGCTCTTGTTTAAGATCTGCCTTAAGGTTATCAATTTCGGATTGCGAGGTAGTTAATTTCTGTTCGGCTTCAGCTACAGCACTTGCAACGGCCTCTGAATGAGCAATTTGAAGACTATCACGCTGTTCAGCCAACTTAGCATCAAGATCTGCAAGGGAAATAGTATTATTTGCAACCTCTTTCAGCTCAGAAAGTTGAGCCTGAAGCTGAGCAACTTGAGTCTCAAGCTCAGTATTCGAATTGTCCATTTGCTGATTATTTGAGGTTCCATTCCCATTCCAATTCATCTCATTCATCTGCGATAACAGTGTAGTAACGTGATTCTCAAGTTCAGTATTTGTAGCCTTCAGTGTCGCAACCTCCTCAGAAAGAGGGTTTGAATTTTGCAATTGAGAAACTTGAATTTCCAATTCAGATTTCTTGGATTCCAAAGCCGCTATATCTGCAGTTAGGGAATCAGCTGAATTGAGTCTAGAAGCCTCTAACTCTAATATCTGGTCCTTCAAAAGTTTTGTTTCATTCTCCAACTCTGCAATTTGGGTATCTTTGGTATCATTGTCAACACTAGACGGCTTGTCCGCATTACCTTCGATCTGGAGAGAATTTAGTTGAAGTTGAGCAGCTTCGCTAGATTTTTTGAGTATATTAAACTCATTTGAAAGTTCTTCAAATTTGGTTTTGGCTTCCTTAGACTCCTTTTCAAATGTCTCAGCGGAGTTTTTACTTTCTTCGACCTCTTTTCTCATTGCATCTAATTCAGTCTTGAGAGCAATCGCTTCTTGCTGGAATGTGCTTACAGAGGCTTGAGCAGATTCAGCTTCTTTCACAGATGATTCGTGAGTTTGCTGAATAAGTTTTAAATCAGTCTCAGCCTTTTCGAGGGACTGTTTGGCATTTTCCAAGTCGGCAGATAGTTGATGAGAAGCTTCGGAACCCTCAGTCGCTGAAGAGGCAATGGCAGCATTCGCAGTCTCCAATTCGGCCATAAGCGTTGTATTAGTAGCTGTGGCAGCAGCAAGTTGCTCCTTTAAAGCTGTGTTATCTCTTCGACGTTTAGTCATTTTCTCCATAAATTCATTTTTTAAATTCGTAAACCGAACTCCAAAAGCGTCATAATCAGCTTGAATCTTAGAAGCCTTCTCTTCAGATTCACGCAGTTTGATTTCAATATCTTCATACTCCTTGATCTTGGCGTGAGCTTCTTCTAACTTTTTGGTTTCTTCCTGAGAAGACTGTGTTGCATTATTTAGTTCAACGGTAAGCTCGGAATTTGATTTTTTCACGAATTCTATTTCAGCCTGTAAGGCTTTAAGTTCCTCAGGATCAATGCGCTAAAAAAATATTAGTCAATAAATTGAAATAAATCAAATGAAAATCTCGTACCTCATATTTTTGCAATATTTGTTGGGCCCTTTCCTTCCACTTATTGCCATCTTTCTGCGATGAAATTATTTGCTCTTCTTTAACCTTGACTTCAGCTAGCGCATCGCGTAACTGTTCCTCTAATGGCTCAAATTTAGCCTTTTGATTTGCAAGCTCCACTTCCAACTCATTCACTTTTTGCGAAAACGTTGCACTCTGTTGACGAAGAGTCGAATTACTTTCTCGCAAAATGTTGATATCATTGAGTTGATTTGTCGAGTTTTCTTTTTCTTCTGAAGAACGAAGCTTGCTATCATTTTCCTGGCGCTCTACTTCAAATCGGAGATTTGATTGATCTAAGGCAGCTGTAGTGTGATCTAGCTTCAACTTTAGTCGTTTCAGCTCTTGAGCATTTAAATCGAATTTGGCATCCACAATCTCTTTCTCTCTCTTCAGATGGCTTATGATCTCTCGAAGTTGATCTTCCGAGGCTGCAGATTCAGTATAGGAAGGAGGGTTGTCAACGCGACCAGCTAACTGAGTGCTTAGTCCTTCAAGCTGATCAAGAAGAACCTTGTTCTGATCATTAAGGCTATCAGTGCTAAAAAGATTAATTAGTTATGCAATTTTAGAATGAAAATATCTTTGACTTACCGTAACTTGAGTTCTTTAATTTCCTGTTCATAGGTATCCTTTTGAGATTCCCAACTAGACTCAGATGCTAGAAGTTGTTCCGATGCATTTTCAGCTGTCGTAGTCAGATCCAATAGCTGATCTTTTAATTCTGTATACTCTTGACGTAATGCTTGTAAAGCATTAGCAGCATCAGCGTGCTTGACCACCTCTCTCTCATAATTATGCTGAGCATCATTGGCAATAGATTCCTGACGAGCCATGTCGTCCTTCACCTGTTGGAGTGATTCTTGAAACTTTGATTCATCTTGCTGGAGGGTTGCAAGAAGTCCTTCAAGTCTTTTCTCTTCACTAGCGTAATGACTAACCTTTTTAGCATCCCCCTCTTTGATAAATGAAAGTTCCTCTTGAGTTGAATTGAGAAGATCTGTGGCTGCATTGAACTGATCTTGCACCTTCAGCAACTCATTTTCCTTGGTTTTAAGAGTGTTATCAGTTTCTTGTTTGTAGAGATCATAATCTTGGACCATATTTTGCAATGCTTCCTCAGCCTTTACAGCAGTATTTTGAAGTTCGGCAATACGATCTTTGCTAGTTTCAATTTCACTACTTGCTAAGTTGAGTGACTTCTTGAGACCTGAAATCTCATCAGTCATAGCAGTACTATCAGAATTAGCAAGTTGCGCTTGCTCAAGTAGCAAAATATTTTCTTTCGCGGTATTAAGCTCGTGCAATATTTCATGGTGTTTAATTTCCATCTGATGCTGCTCTTCTTTAGCTTGTAGAAGTGAGTTGTGAGTAGTTTGAAGATCACTTGACAGCTGGTCAAACCGGTCTTGAAATTCCTTGGCCTGAGTTTCTTTTAACTGGTTGAGATCCTTAACTTCTTCCCCTTTTGCCTCAAGCTGAGATCGAAGTGCAAAAATTTCCTCCTCAAAACCTGAAAGTTGTGAACTAAGTCGTCGTTGTGATTCAGTTGCAGAAGATGCTCGCTCAGCTTCAACCAACTGAGCATTTGCAAGTAAGTTATTTAGGCGGCCACGTTCTTCAATAAGATCAGCATTCTCCTTGTGAAGTCTCTCTTCAATTGACTTCCATAATGACTTTTCTGCTTTTAGATTTACTGCTTCGTTTCTCAAACTTTCTAATGAAGAATTGGTGGACACCATTTCTTCTGAAATTTGTTGGTTGCGTAGTTCTTGTTTTAAGACAGATTCTTGAAGAGTATTGGTGCGTTTTTTGAACTCTTCATTCTCTGTTCGTAGACTTAGGAAATTAGCCTCAAGATTCTTAAACCGCTCTGTTGAGAGTTCAAGTTGACTGTCAGTTTTGGCAAGTTGGATTTGCAAATTAGACCGCTCATTAGTGAGAAGTACAATTTGATCATCAAGGGTTTTAATAGTGACAATCGTTTCAGTTTTATATGCCTCAAACTGTTCTTGACATTCCTTTAATGACATGTTCAAATCTTCGTTTTGCTTGACAAGACTCTGGTAATGGGTATTAGCAATTGCTTCAGGTGTGCTATCAGCTATTTCATCTAAAGGAACCCCATTCTCATTCTTTCTGGATAACATTCTACGGAACATGTCTCTTTCACGCTGTAAGGCACCCAATTTTGTTTGGAGAGTGTTGATCTCACTATGTAAAGATTTAACCATTTCTTTAGCTTCTGAAACAGCAAATGATTCAACATCTTCAAGCTTTTGCTTAGCCTCAAGCTCCTCTTTTTCCATTTTTTGGCCAAGTTCTCTTGTGATTTTAAGCAGACTTTCATTTTGGCGCTGAAGTTCAATAGTATTTGTGAAAAGCACCAGTCGATCAGAAATTAATTTATCAGTATCTGATTGAGTAATATCTTCACCCTTAAGCAATTTTTGCAGAGCTGAGTGTTCCTCAGGAGAGAGAGGAGTCTGGGACTCAGAGTTGAGTTCACTCTGGACTAACAGCTGTTGTACCTGTCTAGATAAATCAGTAACCTGTTTACTTAGTAATTTAGCCTCAAGAGCACTATCCTGCACTTTTATTTCGTGTGATTTTAGTTGAGACTGAGCATCATCAGCTTGTTTAGTAGCTGCTTCAAGTTGAATACTAAGCTCAGCAAGTTCTGATTCCAATCGTTGGTTCTCCTCTCGTTCTGCCAAAATTGCGGGAGCTTGATTTTCCATTTCTTCTAAAATATTGTTCATTTGATCTCGCAAATTTTGGTTTTTGAACTTTTCACGTTCAAGACGTGTTTTAGATTCCTGGAAATCAGAATAAAGCTGAACTAGTGAACCTCCGCCATTTTGAATATCAGCAATTATATGAGCCGATGGCGAGAAAAGGCCACTTAAGTTGGGAGTACCTTTACTCAGAGGTGTCCTAGGCACACGAGGAGTAGACATAGGATTGTTTTCGTTAGCAACAAAAGTATCTTCCAGGTGAGAGTCAGGAGATGAAAGCTGATTTTCAAGTTTAACTACTTTTTCTTTCTCTTGAGTTAATTCAGCCTTCAAACGATTAAAGTCTTCAACAGACCGCACCCGCTCTGATTCAATTAATTTTTCCAGCTCGGCAACTCGGCTTTTAGCATCCTTAGCGGACCTCTCCCACAGCTCAGAGAGTTTCTTCTGAGAGGCCATCTCTAATCTAAAATTCTCCTCGTTTGTAGTTTGCAAGTCCTGTAGATCTTTGATTCGAACTAATGAATCATCAAGTTTTACAGAAGTTTGAGAATGCTGCTCCTTTAATGTATTATTGGTGTTTTCGAGAGAGTGAACAGAGCTTTGTAAAGTAGCCAAATTGCTTTGAAGTGTAGCAATCAAGCCAAGTTTTTCAATTCTAAAATCGTTGCTATCTGAATTTTTGGTCTCTAACTCTGAGCTTAACCAGTCGTTATTCTTTTTTAGAAGTAAAATCTCTTGCTCCAGATTTTGCTCTCGTAATTTGGTAGATATCTGAGAAGAACGATAATGCTGTGCTTGACTTTCCAATTCAATGATAGATTTTCGGGTTGCAACGTTTGCTTTTCGTAAAACTTCCATTTCTGATTGTAAGTCTTTAAATTCTATGTTTTTCTTCTCGATTCGATCCTGCAATTGTACCTTTTCCGCCACTACTGAATCAAGCTTTTTACTTAAGGACTTGACCTCTTCTTTTGTGGTACTGGAATCGAGTTTGAACGACGAAAGATCCTTCTCTAAAGTTGTTTTTGCATCCTGTGATTCAGCAAGTTTGGTTCGTAATTCTTGAGTGTGGGCTAATGATGAGTCCAATTGATTCCTAATTGATTCAACCTTCCGATTTGCACTGTGCACAGATTGCTCTATAATAGAAATTGTCAGTAAAGATATAATTCAAAAAAAGGAAACTAGTTTACATACCATAGGATACATCATCCAATAACTTTTGGCTCTTAAGAGTCTCAAATTTATTGGCCTGAATAGCAATCGCCTGTAGAATTGTGGGATCTAAATTGCTTATCATAGACATATTGGCGGATAAAAATGAGGAAACTACTGAAGTGATATTTCCAGAGTTATCTTGAACTTGAGGATCATTGGTGAGATTTGGAGAGTCCTCGGTAGTGATCTAGGGGCACTTCGGGTTAGATTATATATAAAAAAACATACTTTTAATATAATTACCTGCTCAGATTTATTTTGAGAATTTAACAACTGTTCTATGTTGTTTGATCTTGACAAGTCCTCTAATGAAGAGCTAGCCTGACCTCTCACTGGAGTAGGAGAATTCTCCCCGTTTTCTTCCATGACGCGATAAATGTGAAAATAGGTATTAATCGGTTTAAAAATCAACGATATTGATTAGAAAATAGAAATAAATAAGTGTCGAAATAGTTGATATTTAATATTAATTTGTGTTGGTTGTGAAAATAAGAAAATTAAATGCAGTTGTCAATCCAAAACACAATATAAAAATTAAATCAAAAGAAGATATCTTAATAATCTGCCCAAGTTGAAAGGATAATTGGTGTTTCTCTAGCAAAATCGTGTTTTGCTAGCGGGTACTTTGGTAATTTGAAAGGATATCGACAAACAGTGGTGGTGAAAACTATTTTCAATGTTTTGATTTGTTTTGTTTTGTTGATTTCATTTTTCTCCCAAAAGAAAAAGAGAACTCAAACCAAAACCCTGAGATTCTTAATATACAGCACAAGGACATGAGATCCAAATGACGTGAATTTGCTCGGCTTTCTTTTTTTGGTTTTTTTTTGGTTTTTTTGAGAAACTATATCCCAGTTTATTTATCAAGGCTATAACGAAGATAACAGAAGTAGATATGTATACGTTATAGATTTAATAAGACTGATCATTTTGAACTCAGTGGCTATTAGACTCAACTAATTTTAATAAACCACATAAACTTGATATACAGTAAAAATGATCAAAAAGACACATTAAAATAACTGATATTAGCTTGTCACCTTGGTCATCGATAATTTGGTAAAAGCTTGAATATCTCTGCACTTGCATTCCTTCTCCCTTAATAATTGAAGGCCAGTACAACCTTTAAATGGTATAAAAAGATATTCTCAAATTCTACGGATTTATATCACCTCATAGTATGTCAAGTCAAAGGATAAAGTAGTGTGCTCATGTTGCTGTTAACTTTCTTGAAATTCCAAAGCAGGTGAGCCTTGTCGGAGAAATCATCGGGGTAAGACCATTCTTCTATATGTGTTTGCTTAGAAGGTAAAGTCAGTTCGAAATTGTATCATGTAGTTCACCGTGTGTGGCGCTCTATAATGCTTAGCGTTGGTAACTAATTTTGGTACTCAAGTATTTATTTTGCATTTTTCGTGATATCAGTCACCTCTAGATAACATTGGATCTACTTAGTATCTGACAAGAATTGGGTCATTATCTATAGAGTGATGGATATCTTCCTAGCTGTTAGTTCTGTTGGACCCCCACTTAGCGTCCTATTGTTCTTTTTCCTCGGCTTAGGACTCCAGTGGAATACAGAAGACCACGTCTTTACAAGGATTTTCTCTCGAACTTCATGGAAGACTTTTCGATGGGGTACGGGTGTGTATTCTCAAAAAGTTTGAAGGGCAGTTATTTATTGTAATCTTACAATCTTCTTTGCTTTGACTTGGGTCTTTCTTTCTTTCACGAGGAGATATCAGCTTCCAATTCTATGAGCCTCAATCGGGTAAGCCATTCTACCCCAGTATACGGCTGAGTCCTTGCCCTGTGTAAACGGCATCTCTATTCTTAATTTGCTGTTAAAAGTTTGTTGCCAGACTTCAGAAGTGAGCAGGTATAAGCCCATACATAGAGCCATTGCCCTCCTGCCATATCTTTTGTAGCACCTCCAGCTTTTTGCATGAAGCTTCACATGCTTCTACTATATTGCCAGTAAATTTTACTTAGACACTTTATATTCCACCAAGGGCAATTTCCAAAAGTTCTCACTTCCTCCATTCCTACTTCTATTCAATCATAAACCAAAATTAATTGGTGAATTCATTAGTCTTAGTTAGTTTTTTGGAAAAGAATTTATCATATTCAGGTCTACATACTTTATTTGTCTGGCCTTTTTTTTGTTTCTCGGCATTTCTCATTAATCACCCCTCCTCACCCCACCCCACAAAAAGTTCATATAAAAACAATAAAAATGTCCTTGGGATAAAATCTATCTATAATTTGCTTCAGAAATTCTCCCATTTCAAGATATTCCTGGTTCTCTTTTTATTTATCTAGACTTCATAAGAACTAATCTCTTCTTATCTCATTTATAGAGATTAACACTTAAAGTATGACAAAGCATTCTCACCACCGTCCTCAACTTTCGGACTACCCATATACCACGACTATAACCTCCAGATGGTCTGATATTGACCGCTACGGTCATCTCAACAATACTGTCTACTATGTGCTCTATGACGCTCTCATTAATGGCTACTACACCTCGCATTGCAATTGGGACCCTGCCTCACATCCTCAGATTGGCTTAGTGGTGTCATCTTCTACAGACTACTATGAAATTATAGATGGGTTCCCTAATCCCATCACTCTTGGTCTAGCTGTTTCAAAACTTGGTAATTCGTCTGTAGAATTCCAAATCGGAGTGTTTCAGGGACCAAAGGGAGACAATGGAAAAGTACATTCTAATGATACTGCCAAAGCAGTGGGCACCTTTGTTCATGTATTTGTGGACCGAAATACAAATAAGACGGCTCCTCATGGTATGGATTCCTCACTTAAAACGAGCCTACGAAATCTTGTAATTGAAAAACCTCATTTATAATGAACAATTAATGTACAAATGAAAAATTGGAAATTAATACATGAAAAGAATAATCACTGAATAAATAGACATCAAGTCAGCGGGAAAAAAAAAAAGCTATGCTTGGTGAAATGATAAGAAAAGAATATAAATGGAGGGAATGCAAAAAAATGAAATCAAATTTAGAACGGATTAATTTTAAATTTGATTATGGTGTCTTACACGGCGCTTGGACCGACGTGCAACGGCCTTTCGGGCAGCCCGTTGCACTTTAAGAGCAGTAGCTTTTGATTGTTCTTTTGGTGATAGTGCTGGTTCATTTTCCTCCAAAATGGGTTCAACTTTTTTGCCGTAAAATTGGTTCTTTAGGAACCTCGCTGGAGAAATCAGCATATCACCTAGTATGTATGCAATAACCATTACTGAAAGTAATGAAACCTGAATAAAAATTACTAGAAATGCAAAACCAGTACAAATACCCCGGCCCAAAATTTTTCCTATTTCTGCAAAGGAGTCAAGAACATTCCGAACACTGGCTTGTGAAATTGCCACAGTGACGTTTTCCTTAAGACTCAAAACAATTTCAGCCGGGGGTAACCATTGAAATTCCATCAGGTTAATATCCCTGATATTTGACGGATTTGAAAACATTGCCCAAATAAAATAAAGGATTTCAAACAACGACTCAGGAGACTTACAAGCAGCAACCCATGCTTTGATTATGTCGCCGGCCATACGCCATGACAGAACTGTTCCACCAATGTCGCCAGGTCGATTGGGACCAGTTTCTGTGCGAGCGTCACGACCAAGCTTTGCCAAGTCCGAATCAGAGATAATGAAATAGCCTTGGCTATTAAGAGCACTTCTTCGGCGCTTTTTGTCGGACTTTCTACTATTGTGTCTGCTCAACTGGGATGTCACACCTCCTGAAAGTGTAGCCAATGCAGCTGCTCTTGCAGCGTCTCTTGAATTTTTTTCTGGTTTGGCTTGGGGCCGGGAATCGGGCTGTGATTCGTCGTTATTCGAATTAAAGTTCTGTAGAGACAGCTTTCGTTGATCCAATTTAAGTTTTGGAGATGTTACTACAAAAGCAGAACTACGCTTTTCTGAACTTGAGATGAATGAAGTTGGTCGAGATGTTGGGGAAGACGAAGCTGTGGAAACAATTTTTTCAAACTCCATTAACCGCGCATTTTCTGAGCGTGCGAGCTGTTGGAGCTTTTCTTGTAATAGGCGTTCTTGCTCAGAAATGGAATGTCTTAATGAGGAAGACGAAGTAGACCATCGGTTGGAATTGGACGGTTTAATGGAAGAGCTTATGGTTGTGCTAGAGGCCAAGGCAGAAAGAGGCCGCCTAGATATCTGAAGGTTTTTGCAATCCCTGTCTAAATCATAAATGCTTTCGGAATGGTAGAAGTCAAAAGGGTCAGGGGTGCTTGGCCGTGAAATGGTTGTTGCTGGCGAAGAGAATTGTGATGCCGAAAATATACTGCTTGCTCGCCTGTGATCAGATTTATGCCCATCTGATCCTGACGATGGTTGTTTCTTGTGTTTTGAGCCTCTAGAACTCTGCCGTTGTAACAAGGAGTTCGGATTGTCTATATAAAACCGTCCTATGGGTGATGTAGGAGTAGGTGAAGTTGGAGGTTGTATGGATGAAGGACCATCATTTCGATAGGCCAAAAACATGTTTGGACTTGATCGACGATTCGAGTTGGATGCTGATGAACATGTTGTAGATTTGTCGAAAACTTGGGTGGCCTGCATACTGAACAATTTTGGATGGAAGAGGGTGAAAATTAGATGGTTGAAAAAAAGTTGAAATATTAAAATGTGGTGTTAGTGAAAAAGATTCTCACGATGTATTAAAGCGACGGATGAATCAAGAAAAGATCGTTTCCAAGGATTAAGATTTCAGGGGCTGTCTTGCTCGTTGTCTTGACCTTAAATTTCAAAAACCAGAATTGTGTTAGAATGAGGTTGACGAGCCAACGTAAACCAATTTAACAAAAAAAAATTACAAGTCGAAGGCGTACTTTTTTGTTATAAGGGGTATGTTTCTATTCTTAACTTTTGAATTGAAGTAAGTGACATATATGTTCAAGTACTAATGAATTTTGTTCTGTTTTTGGTTACGATGAAGTGCAAGATTCCTCCGATCAGTGATCAGTTCGTGCCTGTCGGCTTATATTGTTCGTTTGTTTTTTTGTGTGTTTTCACGCAAATGCTCAATAAAACTAGAAACTGATACTTGCATCAACCGTCGAAATTCAAAAAATGAAATTTCCAATTTCCGGGGAATGTATGTTAATTTCTTAGAAACAAGACTGAAATAAGCCCAAATTGAGTGTGCTAACAAAAGGGAAGAATTAAGAAAAGGAAAATGTGGGTTTGAAGTAGATTATATATATATTGGACTGTTTAATGTAAGGAACTAGAGGTAAATGCTGTCAAAAATTCTAAATCTGCTCTTTAGTATGAGAAACTCCGCCATCACCACACTTCTTTTGTAAGGGTTTTTTTCAAAAATGACACGAAAGTCAATAAAATAAAAATAAACAAAGTATTAGCTAAACATAGTAAAAAAAAAAAAAAAAAAAAAAAAAAAAAAAAAAAAACAGTATTAAGCACGATTAATATTAACTACCGCATATATCGGATGCATCTCCCATCGTCACTTCTGCTTCTGCTTCTGCTTCTGTTCGTTTTTGGTTAGGAGTGTCCTGTGGGGTTAAAAATGTAATTTTACCTTTTATTACTATTCTTTTGTGGTGGCCATAATAATATTAATATAGTTAGTGGGTTAAACAAACAAAGTCCCCATTCATTGTCACCTCCTACACCCACCCACGACCATAACACTCAAAATAGAGCAAAAACCAAAAAAGAAGATGGAACTATACGTTGTCATTATTCTTTGTTCAGGTTAGGGCACAAAGGTAACATACATTGTGTAATACATATATTCCTCATTTTGTTACCACAGCAATTGACCAGAACCTGAATCGTGTACAGTAATGTGCAGTAATCTTGAAAACCCATTGAAACCATGGAAATCGTAGTATTTATCATCGTAATCTAATTACAGCCTATAATGGCTATTAATGACTATTAATGGCCACTATATGCAAAGACCACAGTTGACATTCAAGTTAGCAAACATTTTTATTATGGTAACTAAAAAAAAGCTTTGTTTGGGTACCAAGGAGAAAAAATGAGACCAGGGATATTCATACAAAAGTACTTACATCGACCCTTGAGGATGAATTGAAGACAGGCCATGACGGCAGGGGCTTTCAATTGAACTAGACAAGACACTTACTTTGTAGTGTCAAGAATAAATATATATATATATATATATATATAAGTACTAGTTGTATCAATTCTGAGAAGATTTGAATAAAACCAGGCAAAGAAAATAAATATAATAATTTACGCTGAAAAATGAGAACAATAAGTTTAATAGACTTCAGGAAGCCCTAAAGATAAGTAATCTGGTATTGGTGAACTGCAGTTGAATGATCTTTCATAAGCCAAGTAAGGCATTATCCCTGCATCTCGAGCCTTTTTGTAAGACCATTGACTAGACTCAATTGTCTCCGTATCCCACGTCCAGTACATTGAACCCCATCCACCTTCAGATTCAAATACACCCATCTGAGCTTCCGCAAATTGTAGCAAAAATTGTTTATACGCGTCACTATAGGTACTTGGATCAGCATTGGATTCAGCACAGGAGCAATTAACACCTCCATTGCACAACATTCTATCGACGCCCTCCAAATCACCCTCCCATCTTGTCCCCCCTCCTACGTTGTTGAGATATAATGTACAGTCGTTATCAGCTTGACTCCATTCACCTACAAATGTAGGACCATGCCCTGTAGCTCTGCTGGAAGACCGCTCAATCTGACGACCCCATTGTTGACACACGTAATCAATCTTTTCTGAATGTGTCATTTGAATTAAATTCCTATCAAAAATCGTATACTGGTGGATGTCAAGAGCCATATTAGGGTACTCATCGTTGGGAAACGTCCCTTTCCAAGACTCAGCTCCCATAAATCCATCTCCAAAGGCAATGACCCCCTCGTATCCCATGTCTCTAACGAGAAGATATGCTGCTTCGCTCCAGTCATTGATTACAGTGGCATTCAATGATTGCATTCTAGGTTCATTAACCAATCCATAAATTGTCACCAAATCACTGTATCTATCTTGCGAAAAGAACTCAGCGAGAGCTGTATGAATTTCCAACGAACGCTCACCATACATTATTCCATCGGTTCCATTCAACCAATTAACAACTTCCTGACGTCCACTATGATTCCATCCATTTTGACCTCCTGGTACACTATGCAAGTCTAGGTTCACCCGAATTCCGTACTTTCGAGCCCATTCAATTCCACGCAACAGGTATCTCCAGGAAATATGTGGTAGAAAATGCTCATTTTCCCATGTTCTTACTGCCCAGTAGCCAATTGGTATTCGAACGTGGTCTAAGCCGGCATCTCGAATCTCTTTGAAGGTATCCTCTGTAACAAAACTAGAGTAGTGTGTCTCAAGCAGCATCACGACTGCTTCTATACCCTCTGTGCGATTTATATGATCTATGAGCGTCCATTCATCCACAATACCCAGGTCTGGGTCGAATTTTTGAAAAAAAGATGGAGTGATAAAAGGCTCCAGAACCAACCATCCTCCTAGGTTAACACCTCTTATTGGAAGTTCACCATAAACAAAGGTATCCTCTATAGGAGGGACGAAGGGGTTAGGCTGCACCGTGTTGTCCCATGTCATATTGAGGCCCATAATTGAAAGCCCTCCAACCGTTGAACTTGTGAAAGTGGTATTAAATCCAGTTCTATCCATCCATGTTGACACATCATATATTGATCCTTTAAGCGAAATGGGAATGTAAGGTGTAGAGTTTGAAAGAGAATCAGATACAGGTGTCGTGCTAGCAAAGGAATCGATGATAGATACGGTACTTGTAAGGGGATCAGAAACAGGTGGTGTGGCACTGGAAAATGAATCAAAAACGGGGTTGTTCCTTGACTTGGATATAATATTACTTAGCTCAAGACTACCGGTTGAATCCTTATCATCATATTTTGCTAGAACCAGAATCCAAATTGGAACAAGAACGGCTCCAAGAATAATCAGTGTAACGGCTATGATTATGAAAGTAGCACACACCGACTTGTTGGCCCTCCATATCATTACACATGTATTTGGCTCTACCCCCGTTTCATTACCTGATGAAGAATTATTTCTTGGACCATTATTATTACTATTTTCCATTGATTTTTCATGAACTATTACAGTCTCTGGTTCACGGCCCTCAGTTGTCTTAGTATCAGAGTCTGGAGCATTCACACCTGGCTCATCGCGAGGAATACCAGATATTGACGCCCCATTTATAAGTATAGAATAATTTTCTGTACCATTTAAGTCCTGAACAATATTTGTGACCCCTTCTTCTTGCTTTAAGGAATTGGTTTTCAACACTTCAGCGTTTCCCCACGGTTGGTTACACGACGGATTAAGGCCACCATTGGGATCAGGCAAATGCAAGGCCTGCTCTGGGGTGTCCCCTCTTTGGTCGACCAAAGGTTGGTTGTGCCCAAATTGATGTTTATTAAGAATGTTATTGGGCAGGACTGAATCTTGAGGAAAGGTAGAATTATTTTGTGCACTAGGATTTAATATTGAGTAAGCTGAATTGCAAAGATATAAGGAAGCAGAAGAAGTTTGACTATCATGGTTATTTGACTGATAGTCTTCACTTGAGGTATGGTTTCCATTGTTGTCGTCGTTTATGGCTTGAAGGAGTGAGCTACTTCCATAAATGTCGCTAAAATCATTCTTTATTGCATTTACTGAGGAGGCTGCATTGTGATACCAGCCCAATCTGGAGTGACTATCTCGGAAATCTGCGGAAGTATTGGTGCTTCGTTCACTTCGATCGTAAATTCGATTTGAATTTCTGTTCTTACCTTCAATCGAGTCATGCTCAGAAATAAGAGTTTCATCAAAATGTGAAAAAACGGATTTTTCATTCTCCCCAGTATTCGTATTAATTTTTGTAATGGACAGATTGGGTGAGAGATTAATAGAACTTGACTGTGCGGCTTTGATATTTACGGTTAACCCGATGTCTGAATTTGCGGAAGTGAATGGCAGCTCTAAGCTTTCTTCACTTAAGATGGAATTTGGTGTAGTGTCTGTTTGTCCAGGATTGAGATGATGACTCAAAGAGTCATTATTGGACTTAATGCATATATTCAAATCAATAACACTATCTGTTTCTTGATTTTTTTGTAGGTTTTGGTCATAACTAGCCTTATTTTTGAGATCAATGATTTCTGATGAATGCCCTAAACTTTGAGAAGAAGTTTTTGACCTCATTGAAACATTGCTTTTAAGCTCAATTGCCATTTTAAATGACCTGTTGAAAGAGACCAGAATTACTGAATTTGAAATGCACTTCTTAACGAAAGACACTAATTACAATATCAATTATCTCGGAGAAGCAAGGTGAAAAACTATTAAATATCCCAGGAAGCAATGAGTTAAAAGAAATAGTATAAAGTGGAAGCCAAAGCAGAAAGTTATTAACTCTACACCGATTTAATTGCATCTGTACTCCGCTCATTACCACTTATCATTCATCTTTACAACACGATAAGTAGAAATATTGTTAACAACACTTTGAGTGAAGCGTTACTACTATTAGGTAACTGAGGAAAAAGTGATTAATCAGAACTGTTGCTTGTAAAACAATGAAAAACAGTTTTCTTGTATAAATCTACAATTATTACAACCTTTGTGATAAATCTTGATACCTGATAGACGATAAGTGATCAAGGAGAACACAGATTATTCAAGTATTCAGAAAAAGTTTTCCCTGGATTGTAATTTAATAGCTGCACTAAACATGGCATATCAAAAATAACCGTCACAGTTTATATATGGGAACAAATATAACTTCCAAATGTTGATTTTGATCCAAATTTGAACCTTTGAAAAGAATTAATAAAACTCTCACATAATGTTAAAGGTAATAATAAAAATTCTATTTAGCTTTGTTAACATCCTGTTAAACTAATTGCTAGTGACATATTCCCTTTGATAAACCACCGGAATATAAGGAGCACATAACATCATTACTTTCCCAACCTTGAATAACTTCAAGATCGGATCTCATTATGTGTTACAAAAGCAAGTGGAACACAAAGTTGATATTCATCACGTGACTATGACATTAGGATTTGGGAATTAATTAGAAGGTTAGTCATGGAGATATTTTATCGAAACTATTTTTTGCATCTACTCACTACACATCTTTAGATTCAGATGAAGCCATACTTGAAGCACAATGGTAGCACCTAATGGTCAGGCTACCCCTAAGAGGACAGAAAAGGACAAGGGGAAAAGTGTGTCTTCCTACTCACAACTGGCTCAGGCAAATCGTCGCCGTGCCGCATCCGCAGCTACAGTTGATCCGACAACCCAAACGTCTCGCGATTCTGCTTTACTCAAACGCAAATATGGACGTGCCATTGGCGCTCGATATGACGGAAATGGACGTCTAATACCTGCAGATTATATGTCAATGGTGACGAAGGAAATAGGGAAGAGTTCTGAAAACCGACCACTTAAAAAAAGGCGATCACAACGAGATACCCAAGAGATTGAAGTAATCGAGCCCAAGCCAGAACCGAAGGCAGAACCAGAGGCAGAAGAACTAACCCAGGAGGCTATACTGGAAATAAATGAGACTGAAGATTTTGATGGAAATGAGAATGACAACGATGAAAATGACGATGAAGACGACGAAGACGACGATTGGGAAGAAGTTGACTTGGAAAGTCAGCAGAAATTAGATTTCTTAAATCTTGAAAATGAAGACGAAGGAGAGAAAAATGATGAAATTACCATATCACTTGATAAAGATGAATTTGACGAAGAAGCCAAAACTCGGCGTAAAAGAAGAAGCGCGAAACCTACATTATCCAGAGAAGAAAAGGAAGAGCGCATTTTAATACACAAATTACATCTTAGCACCTTACTTGTTCATGTTTCTATGCGTAATAAATGGTGCTCTGATTTTAAAGTAAGGCAATTTTTTAAACGCTTGATTCCTGAAAAGATTATGCAGGAACTACATCCCCTCTCTGCAGCATTATCAGAGAACGAAAAAGGGGTGAATCTATCACAAATGGTAATGACTCGAAAACTATTGGATGGATTGCGCCATATAATGGAACTTTGGAAGAAGCAATTCCGAATCAAAGGGACCTGCGGTCTGAGGCTAACTTCCTGGGCCGATATATTTAGCAGAACTCGAAAAGTTGAAAGTGCAATTGATAAGAAACGATTTATCAAACTTTTATCTAAGTTTCGAGGGTCTCGTGATGTAGGGGCTCAAGGATTCTGTGCACTTTTAAGAGCAGCTGATATCGATGCAAGACTGGTATGTTCCCTCCAGCCTTTAGACTTTACATCCAACATTCCTATTGGAGAACTGACCGATGCTGATGATGCTGCTTTGGAGGAGAAGGATCCTACTGGACAATCAGAATATCCAGTGTATTGGGTAGAAGTATGGGACTCATTTTCACAAAAATGGATTGCAATCGATCCTGTGGTGTTGGGTATCGTTGAACCAGCCTCTATTCGTCGTAAGAGTAAATTTGAGCCTCCTTTGTCTGATAAATTCAATCTTATGAGGTATGTAATCGCCTTCGATGAGGATGGAACTGTACACGACGTGACCCGAAGGTACTCTTACTATTTTAACGCTAAAACGCGGAAGAAAAGGATCACCAAGTTTCCTGAGGGGGCTGTATGGTATTCAAACCTTCTGAAGTGTTATTCTCGGCGATATAAAACCGACCGTGATATACTCGAGGAAGCTGAAATGGAAGAGCGAAGTCAGGCTGAAGAAATTCCGTCAAGCATTCAAGATTTCAAAGGACATCCATTGTAAGTGGCTTGTTATAAAACTTGTCTATTTTAACTAATTCTGGTTTAGGTATGTTCTCGAACGGCACTTGCATCAGAACGAAGTTATAGATTCAAAAGAGTCCTGTGGCTTTTTAGCTGTGAAAAATTCAAGGACTAAAAATACCAAGAAAAATATACCAGGTGGTAAAAAAACCCCAAGTTTGGAAAAGATTTACCGAAGGCGTGACGTAAAACTTTTACGATCTGCGCGTGGGTGGTATCAACTTGGACGAGTAATAAAACCTGGAGCACAACCACTTAAACATGTGGTAAGAAAGAAGACTCCATCAGCGCCTTCTCAACAACGCCAGAGAATTTCTATGGATGAAAATGAGGAAGATAACGATCTTTTTAGCGATACTCTTGACGATGATGCCTTATTTGGAGATGGTGAAGTGTTAACTGGGCTATATTATGTGGATCAAACTGACTTATACGTTCCTCCTCCAATTACTGATGGTAAAGTAGTACGCAATGCATATGGAAATATTGATGTCTATGTTCCTTCCATGGTACCAGCAGGTGGGGTACTACTCCGATATCCCCACATTGCAGTTGCAGCCAAAATGGTTGGAATAGATTATGCAAATGCTGTCACTGGATTTGACTTTGGTGGAAATGGTGCTCAGAGTAGCGGTGGGAAGCGAACTGGCGGTCGAGGAACGGCTACTGCGCGCATTGATGGCATAGTAATTGCTAAGGAATACGAAGAAGCAGTCAGATTAGTTTATGAGCAATTACTCGAAGAGCAAGAAGAAGAAAACAAAGAGATGGCCATAGCACGGGCGTTAATGACATGGAGACGCTACGTTATTGCTTTGCGCATTAAAGCCAGGTTGGAGCGGGACCATGGAGTTATCAATGACGAAAAACAGTCTCATTCAGGCAATGAACCCACTCTTAACATGAATCCTTCCATCAATAATGAACATGAAGGAGGAGGGTTTGTTAGTGCGAATGAACCATCACAATTCCAAGATGAAGAACACAAATATCTTTCAGCTGGTTTTGCTGATCCTAGTGAAGCAGACGGTGGATTCCTAGAAGAAGAGAATTCGAAGAGTCCACATCTGAATTATGGCAATGAAGGGGGTGGTGGATTTATGGATGAGAATGAGTCCGGAGGTGGATTTATGGATGAGCATGAACCTGGTGGTGGATTTATGGATGAGCATGAACCTGGTGGTGGATTTATGGATGAAAGTGAACTAGGAGGTGGATTTATGAGTGACGGCGCAGAGGGTGGTGGCTTTATTGATGAAAATGA
Source organism: Geotrichum klebahnii (assembly GCA_030570935.1). NCBI lineage: Eukaryota > Fungi > Ascomycota > Dipodascomycetes > Dipodascales > Dipodascaceae > Geotrichum > Geotrichum klebahnii. The sequence continues at coordinate 44,885 of JAJLWW010000049.1, forward strand.
AGACCAAGATAAAAATTCTCCCGTTAAAATTCTCAACACCGAAGAAGCAGAAAAGGAACATGAAATTCCAAGTCAACACAAGACTCCAGATATTAAGGAAGTAGTGGAGCCAGATTCTATTATTGTGATATCTGATGATGATATTACGGTTTCGAAATCAGTCAAGTCAGGAACCTCACATTTGAGTGATGCTATTATACCAACTGAAACCATAACTAAAAGTTTAAAACAACCCCATTTACGAAAGAAAGCACCACCACTTGCTCAAGATATTGAACTAGTTGTTATTCCATCCACAGATCATGCCAAAAACTCAACTAATACTGCTAGCTCTTCAAGTACGGCACCACTACCAAGTGCAAAAGTTTCCGGAACACCTGAAATATTGGAAACTGATATAACCGATATTCAAGATCTTCAGAATCGCACGAATTCTTCTCAGTTAACTCAAAAATCTGAAAATAAAGCAGTTGAAACTGAGAAAGTGCACAGCGATTCTGAGGTTGAAAATAAGAAAGATGACGAAGTTGAAGAAGTTGAAGAAGTTGAAGAAGTTGAAGAAGTTGAAGAAGTTGAAGAAGTTGAAGAAGTAGGGGTAAAAGAAGAAGGATTAGAAGAAGAAGAAGACGACTTTTTTCCAGACTCTATGAGTGAATCTGAACTTTACCAAGAGTATGACGAGGAAGATGTAATGTAAATATTTTGTTAAATATAAAATATACGATATTGTTTATTGCCCTGAAAAAAAATGGTGTAAAAGAATATTGGGAAGGATCTTTCACTGTTAGATGGGCTTCATAGATAGAAATTACTTCATTAATATTGCTTTGAAGTGGAAGATGCAGGTGTGTGTTATCCACCATTCGCAGGATAATCATTACTGTTCTAGGGCTTCATGAAGAAGCAATGCCACTAATCCAGTAAGTTAATTTCAGCCCATTGAGACCCTGACGTTCATCAGTAGCTCTACGATGCATTTTTTCCAATGATTGTGATAAACATTCACCAAATATCTTGGACGGATTTAATAAATTTTCATCAGAACTAAGTAGTTTAATCAATAATTGGAAAAAGCACAACCAAGTGAACATAAAAATCCTAATTATATTACGTGAAACTAAAAGCCAAGTCCAAAGAACGTATTTATTTATTAAAAAGTGTAGTGAAAGCCCAAGAAATGCATATAGATTTCACAAATGAAAGATTATTAACAGTGAGTATAAATAGAAAGTCATCATAATAGACTTTATGCAAAAGTTTAAACAAAAACTTCAGGAGGGACGGAATCCGGGGGTGATCCAGATCTGTATTTTAAGAGGTCGTCCTGTAAAAAAGTGTTAGTAAAATATACCATCACCAGCGAACTAGCACTTTCTCTTACCATTTCGAATTTAACCAAGATCTCAAGACCGCAATTAGGGCAAGTAGCGATATCGGTACTCTCATCAAAAAGATCGTCGAGAGACACTTGGAATTTATCTCCGCAAGGGCAAGGATATGTGAATAACTGAGAGTCCAGCTCAAAGGTCATATCCTCAATTTCGATCTCGTCGTAAACAACCATGATAATACTATCTATCCAGATAATTTGTTTATATTTGGGGGAAAAATATAGCTAAACGGACGTATTATAAGTAATGATTCTAAACTTAATTGAAATATGAAAAATCAAGAAACTTTCATCCATGTACCTTTCTCTTATATTTATATCGGCTGCGTGTGCCCGCCATTATCGATTTATTTCTCGTACACATGCATGCCAGTATACCTTTACGAGTAACAACTCCCCTCCAGTATTCGGGCCAGATTTATTCGTCATACGGGTAAGATTCAGGTAATTTCCAATACCCAAAAGGACCCTCATCCACTAAGCAGGAAAACGTTATTTGTAGGTGCCATAATATTAAGAGTGAAGGGGATGGGTTTCGCGGCGGAGATTTTGTTGCAGCTTTCAGAATCAAAATGCTAAACTTTAAGGCAAATATCCCAGCCCAAACGCCGAAACTTTGAGGATATTAGAAAATACGACACTCAAGATGCGAGGAGATTTAATTACCAGCCCAGGTCTCTTAAGATTAAATAGCAATGTGGTAAAGACAGGGATTATTGATAATACTCAAAATCAAATATCAAATATTGAATTTATATAGTCAAACCCTTCGGTACAGTTCCCCCGAATTTCTTCACGATACTTTGATCTCGGGCGAGTTAAATTAAGGGAGCATTGCAGCCTTCCTCCGTTTGTCAAGGTAAGGAGAGTAACAAATAGATTCAACTAAGAAATGGATTTCACCTTCTAAAGGTTGATATTAGAGCAATAAATTAGATGAAATAAGTGAAGTGAATGAAAAAGCATTTACATGTAGTGTTGTCGAGCTGCTATAGTGATTGAAGCATATTGATATTATATACATCTAAGGGATCTAGGCTTGCTAGCCTTTGAATGCTTAATTGCTTGTTACTTTAACCCTGATTTTGAAGTCTTTTGCTAGGGTTTTACCCTAAATTAATAGCTTCCTAATTTGGAGTTTTTACATTTTGTTCAACATTAAGTAAATTTCGGTCCGATAATCTGGTACTTGCAAAGTGTCTACCAAGCATCAATTCAATGTGAATAAACTCTGAGCATTGCAAGAAATAGCCCTAACCACACTCACACCGAAAAAAAATTAATCGTAGAATGCCACTCTTTTTTTTGCTTTTCTTCTCCTTCGACTTTGACCAGCTTAGACAGCCTTTTCTTCGACAACAAACCGACAAGGTAAGCATCACTGATACTATAAATTTATTTAACGATGACTATGAAGACGACGAGTACATTTGAATTCATCTTTATGTTTTGATTTCCTCGGACGCTTGTGATCAATTTGAAATATTTGTGATCTTGTAAAGTTATGAAAATTTCTTTCTTGGAGACAGAGAAGCCTTCACTTCTCAATAGTTGACGATTAGACTCTTGAAATCTTATTATCAACTGTTGTATTTGTGCTCCTCCTGGTTTAACTCTAAGATTTTGGTCACGACAATCTTCATGTACTATTTCATACCATCTACTTTCTACCGTTTTTTTTTTTTTTTTTCAGTTAATACTAACATCCATTTAGAGGTCCAGCTTAGTTCATTATGGGTATTTCTCGTGATTCACGCCACAAGCGTTCGCATACCGGTGCCAAGCGCGCCCAATACAGAAAGAAGAGAAAGTTCGAATTGGGCCGTCAGCCCGCCAACACCCGTATCGGACCCAAGAGAATTCACTCTGTCCGCACTCGTGGTGGTAACCAGAAGTTCCGTGCTCTCCGTGTTGAGACTGGTAACTTTTCTTGGGGATCTGAGGGTGTCACTCGCAAGACCCGTATCGTTAACGTTGCTTTCCATCCTTCTAACAACGAGTTGATCCGAACCAACACCCTTACCAAGGCTGCTATTGTTCAGATTGATGCCCATCCTTTCCGTCAATGGTACGAGACTCACTACGGTATCATCATTGGAAAGAAGAAGAACCAGAAGAAGACCGAGGAGGAGGAAGTTGCTCCCAAGTCTAAGAAGGCTGAGCGCAAGATTGCTTCTCGTGCCTCTGGTGCCAAGATTGAGTCTGCTCTTGATGCTCAATTTGGTGCGGGTCGTATCTACGCTGCTGTTTCTTCTAGACCTGGCCAGAGCGGCCGTGTTGACGGTTACATCTTGGAAGGTGAGGAGCTTGCTTTCTACCTTAAGAGAATCACTGCTAAGAAATAAACAACCTTCCTTCCCTCACGCCCTTCAAGTAAAATATACAAAAAAAGTTAACACGCAGATCTGCTTTTATGTTCATATATAAATAATCTCACGTATTTTGGTCAAAAGGTAGACATGTTTCATCCGTAAGCTTAGTAAGTATCATACACAGTATAAACAAATTATAGAAAATGGGTAACTTGAAAAGAAATGACGAAACAAATGATTGAATTACAAAGGAGGAAGAGGGTTACGACAAATAGGACATTGTAATCTGGATCTCATCCATCGCTCCATGCATTCAGTGTGAAAGACATGATGGCAAGGCGTCACCATATACCTTCGTCGTGCCAAGATAAGGGCGGGAGAAGTTGTGATTTGACTAGTAGCTGGGCCGTCGCGAGGTGTGATTATAAGCTCAACGGGCATCATACAAATAGCACAATCTACACAAGGCCTTAACGTCTCTTGCTCAGAATGTGACTCTAGGAGAGGCTGATTAGGCCGCGATTCTGAGTCTTCATGATAGTCTGTCGAACCCAATGTTGTTGTGTGAGAATTTTGAGGCTTAGGCAATTGTTGGCCGGCTGATGCTACATCAATTCCAAGGTCAGCTTCAGCATCCCCGTGGTAAAGTATAGGATGGTAGTCATAAAGTACAGGTAAATAACCTTTTGGAAGGAAAAACCTGGCGCCAAACATAGATTGAGCAGCCAGAATAAGAAGTTGTACTCCTACCCATAGCAAAACAGAGAAAATCAATGTTGGATCATAATGATGGTTGACAACGTTGTTCTTGTATAAACAAACGTATACAAGAGGTATTAAGCGAATGATGCTGGTACCCAAAATAAATGACCAGAGAAATGATTTGCGGAAGCCTCTTGAAATATTGCGGTAAATCTGAGGAACCCATAACGAGTAAAATCCAAATACAATAATGTACTCATAGATTATACGGTACCAAACGGGCCAGGTAGTTGCCAAAAGTGAGGCTATGATAAAAATCAATAATGCAAAGTAGAATCTGGAATATATTTGGCCTGCAATTGCTCTTTCACTTTGCTCAGGTTCAGCAGGAGCTGTAGCTGGTGCTGTATTTGGAGATGTAACAGGTAGAGGTAGTGTATCAGATTCAGTTCCTTGAGGTGTATTGGAATTTCTTGATCCTGGGTTTTGGGATCCTACAATAGATCCATCTGGCATGGCATATAATGCAGTCTGTCCGTTTACAGTATTAGTCTGTGTCGCCTCCCGAACTCGAGCGTCTGCAACAGTTTCTAATAATTGAGACTGATAAATTTTAACCATGTATCTCATTTCAAACATGGATGTTAAAGCAAATGAAAGAAAAGCAACAGCCATAAAAGGCAGAGCAAGTACTTCGACAAAGAAAGATGCAAAAGATGCCATCCAGATACTGCCATCTACGATGGCCATCATTGTAATGGTCACAAAACTCACTTTCAGAATAAGTGATGGTGTACTAGTATCCTTCATTTGTTTTGCAAGCAAGACCATTTGTGCTAGCAGTAGCAATACACCCGCAAGGATCACAGTTCGAATACGATACCAATACGTTTCGTACTTCTCTCCAATAACTTTCTCCGTGCTAAGGGCAACTGCACAATCCGGGGAATAAAGAATTGCAGATAGTTTGAGTTCAGGGATATGTGCGAGAGGTCTTCCAACAGGATTTTCAAACTCTTGTTCTATATTTTGGAGTTCCTGCTTGGTTAATTGACTAGATCTAATATGCCCATAGATTATATACTCGCAATTGACAGAGGCAATATCAGCATCTTGAAAAATGGCAAAGTCCATATCGTTTTCATATGAGGTCAAGGTCAAATTAAGATACCTTGTCATTAATTGTTTGGCCTCCTCAAAATTATCTTCTTCAAGTATCAAGTGAGGAAGATATTGAAGCCCTGAGTACTTTAACGAAGAAGTAGTCAATACCAGGTTTCCCGTATGCTTGAAATGAAATCCTTGAAGCTCGACGGAAAAGCGAGAAGCTTCAGATTCGTCATAAACAGACACTGTCATTGTCACAAGAGTCACATTGGCTTGTTGATTATTCTTAACTGGCTGCTCATGAATGGACAAAAGGGTTTTGCCGTTCTTCTCCGTCATGTTTCCACGAGAAGCTCCTATTGTGTCATATTCACTTTGGTCCAGGCTTGAGGATGTAAGGGAGACATTTCGACCATAAATTAAAGCAGATGTAGGAGGTTTGAACACATCTGCAATTGTCATGTTTCGTGGAATCAAGCCTTGAGCGTGCTTTTCTTGATGCCATTTTCCTTCATATACTCCCGAGATATTATTGTAAAACACTAATGGGTCACCAAAATCACCCACATCATGAAGTATCTGTCCTTCAGCATTCACAGAATCTCTTTTCGTAAATTCCAGTAAGGATTCGTCCCTTCTAATAGCTGAATTTGTGCTAACAGTAATTTCTGAGTGCCATATTTGGTTTGCAATATCTAAAATTTCTGGGGGCAAAAAGTTCCTGCCACCGGAAGCTTTTTGGGTAGGATATGGGGAAATTCCAGTTATATTTTTAGGAAATCTGTGCCATGTTGAATTGCTCAGGGCCTCTGTTTCATTCCATTGTGTGCTCAGGTATTCTTTTAGTCGAAACAGCTCGTTTGGTGATGAAATATGGGGTGCGTTTCCTGCGGGAGTGAAAAAGATGAAGAAGAGCAAAACCACCAGAAACACTCCCCGGTTTGACTCCATTCTGAATTTTCTTAAGTCAAAGCTTACAAGAAATAAGCCAGTAGTAAAGAAAAAAACTTATCTTCTACTTTTTATTTTGAGAAAGGAAAATAATGTGTTCGTTTAATTTTTGATATTTAGTTGGTACATCTTGTATTCATAGCCAAGATCCTTTATAGCACTACTACGGATAGGGTTAGGTTATCAGTACTTGAAAAATGACTTGGAAATCATGGAATTTCCCTTTAATGTTGGTCATGGTAATGGCAGAATGACATTATTGACATGTGTAAACATAAAATGTAAGAAAACAGGAATTAATGTATACGAATAACAATAAACAAAACAAATAGAATAATGAAGTGACAGGTAAGAAAATCATAATAGATCACCACTCATCCCAAGTATCCTTCTTTTCTGGATTTCCCATTCCTTCTAGTTTTGTTTTGGTTGCAGGCTTAGCCAGACCAAATGCAGGTTCGATCTTAGATTTTGAGCCAGTCAAAGAAGACTCTTCACCAAGACCTTCAAATAATTTTCCATATTCGCTATCAGATCCAGCACCTCTTGTGCCTGACTGACCATCCTCAGTAAATTTATGAAATGTTTCGAGTCCATATTTGCCAGTCTCTTGCATCTTTTGTCCAAACTGCATCATGGCTTTACGAGCATTTTGGCCAACATCCGCCTCAGCAAAATTCCGCATTCCCGGCTTGATGTACGATTCACTAACCTGGTCAATGTTTTTTGAAACACTTTTGGTAAAGAATCCCCAGCCTTTAGTAAGGGAGCCTAAAGGGTCATTCTGCAAGTTTTCTAATAAGTTACCAGACGAGTTGGATGCTGGGCTAGCAGTGCTACCAAATCCTGTGTACTTGCCACCTTGGGAAGGATGTAAACCTTCAGGTCGGGCATCATTTGCCTTACCAAGAGCAGAAAAGTAAGCTTCGCTCTTGGCTTTTTGTGATATATTTCCATTAACACTGCTGTTATTACTACTGAGTGATGCTGTGCTTGATGACATAGCTTGCTTAGCTGGGGCGGGTTCACGCTTTTGTCGCACCCACTCAATACCTTGGACTTCAGCGTTTAGTTTGTCTTTATAGTCCTTAGCAATATCAGTGTCGTACTTTTTAGCGGGTTCGAGAGACATGTCCAATCCTTCACCCTCCATAAAATTTCTCGCATTTTCGTTTCCGCCGAGTTCCATAGCCTTCATTTCGTCAGGCTTGAACTGATCCATAGTAACTGAACGTACGAAGGAGATATGTACTCCCAGGCCTCGATGAAGTCCAGCACATTCAAGACAAATAAAAATACCAAATTTCGGTGAGGCCCACTGAGGATTTACTGCACCACAGTCAAAGCATTGTTTGTTGGCACCCTGTTTTTGAAGAGCCTATGGAAAGTAAGGTTAGCAAATCAGATCAAAAGCGGGATATGTATATATAATGACATACCAAAAGGCGTCTTCTGTTATCGGGGTCTACTGTCCAGTCGGCGGGCATATTTTTGAATAGCAATATACGGGATCAATGATAGGAAAGTGAAAGGGGTTGAACCAGACAGAGAGTGAAATAGAAAAAAATAAACTGACAACTGTCTAGAAAAAAGACAAAAAAAATAAAAATAAAAATAAAAATAAAAATAAAAATAAAAATAACAATAGAAAAACAACGAGACAGCCGAGCAAAAAGAAAAAAGGTGGACAATAAAATTCAACAAAATTCTCTATAAAAAACCCAAGATATCAATCAAATGAAATTAAACGTAGACCATAAAAACGAAATATAAGCTAAACGCTGATAGTTGATAAGTTTATATTTAAGCACTTGTCGAAGAATATTTACTCTAGAAGCTTTGAGTTCTGCAACAGCCACCGTGGAAATCAGACTGTGATGTGCTTGCATGGTCTCTAATTTACTACGCAACAAGGGAGCTTATAGATTCGAGGTTTATAGATAAAGAACTGTTCATCCGCCAGAAACAACAAGAACAATAAGAATAATTCTATCATAGTTCTTTATGAATGAAATGCGAAAGAATCCACTTGAATTTTGCTTATTAACAGCATTTAAATTAGGAATGAATTTGGACTCAACAGAAGAGAAATTAAATAAATAAAGAATTAACCTCGCGTCTTGAAGCAGACCTTGTTGAAAGTCAGCGAAAATACAAAATGCCGGTCACCATCTAGTTTAGACTTGTTAGGTATTGTTACTCAATCACAGTTAGCTTTATTCTTCAACAGCCTTTCTCCCAGTTCCATGTTCTGTGGTAAGTGAGAAAATACAGACGTAGCCTATACTCACTTTTGAATGCTTACTGAAAGATGCTCGGTCACGCCTTCAATTAGTTTGATGAAACCAGCTTTACTTGAGTAATGGTAAATGATAGTAAAAGATAGCTGAGGTATCAATACTTGGATTAACTAGCACTAAGGTGATTCTTGATTTGACTACGACTCTCTTCATTTATTTGGCATATGGGTATAACTCGAATATTTGATTCAATATCAATCTCCATGAGTTGATTGAAAAACCATGTGCTTTTTCAATAACAAGTCTTTACAACTTGTTATTTTATTTTTTACTCTGGATTCCGGTTTTGAAAAACAGCTTTATTGATTCAGCTATATTTTACCTAGCAAAGGTTGTGATGAAGAAAACAAATTTTATTCTGGCTATTCCTGCCAATACTGGTGATTCTACTGAAATGGAAGTTTGTGAATTTATCAATGGATGTATCAGAAAGGTCCAACAACCACTAAACTGATGTTAAGAAAATACTAAAATTTATGTCCTTCGATTTTCAAGTGTTTTGAAATTCTTTCTCATCTGTTAACAAGTAATCAAACGCTCTCTTAAAAGTACCTCTGAAAGATAACTGGTCAGTATCTTAAAGAATCAAGTTTTCTGGTTAATCTACGCCACAACTTTATTAGATAAATCAGAAAAATTCGATAACACTCTCTCACAGGTATGCCTATCCAAATCTTTGGATTTACCAAGTTCCTCATTTTCTTGGGGCACTTTGGGTATTTCTGTGTTCGATAAGATACCTAGATTGCCTGACATTTTTGCGACGCCTGCGGCACAAACTGAGCTGCGTTCAATCCTAGAAGCGGCATCTATGCTTTCAGTATCACTAATATACGACCGAAGATTTGGAGGATCGTTTACCAAGTTTCTTATTTGGTAGAAATTGGCTGTGTGGCCTGTATTAAAATCTTTTGGTAACACAGTTAAACTTCCATTTGAATATGATGCATCTCTGATTCGGGAAATGGGAATAACATCGCGACATTGCGAACAGCATACTGGATCTTTATAATCAAAATTATGAAATCGTGATTTGAGATACCGATATTTTTTGGCGTTAGACATTGGCTTCTCTTCAACACCAGAAGTGCCAGCCTCAGGAGATTTTTCTTTAGATTGACTGGGAGGTTGTTCTTTTTCAACATCTTCTGTTGAATTGATACCGCAGAATCTTAGTATATCAAATCTGGCCAGAAATTTTCCCCAGTCAAGGGAGGAAATTGAAAAAAGATTTTGAAATTTCACGGGCTCGACTTGCTTGGGGGTTGACTGACTTGGCGCTAAACTTTTCAGAGACTGGACTTGAGAACGCTGAACTTGGGAATCAGGGCTTTCTTCATTTTCAGATCCGCTGTTTTCTTTTTCTTCAGATTTGTTTAATGAGTTTTCTAATTTTTCTTGCGCCTCCATCTCCTCCTTTTCCAGCCTCTTTCTCTCCACCCATTCTGGATATTCTGCAAGCATATCATCTTTGGTGTAAGAGACACTGGTGTCAATGTCATCAAAGACAGATTCGCTAGTGGGCCTAACCGAATTGGATTCTTCATTTGGAAGGTTTGATGCCTCAGCAGCAGCCTCTATCAATTTTCGGTCCATGTTATAAAAGAATTCAGATTCAAACAAGATCTCTGTGCTATCGACTCTTTCGTAAGGATTAATTTGCAGGAATAATTCAATGGCGGCAATACAAGATTTGGATACTGGCGGATCTAACTCAGGAAATTTCAATCCAGGATTTTTCATAATCTTACTCATTTGTGTGCGATCTTCCACTCGGAATGGGACTTGGTTAAAAATGCACTCATAAAATACTATTCCCAAAGCCCACCAATCTACCAGCTCTGTATAAGGGACTTCTTCATGCATTTCTGGTGCCATATAACTATAAGTTCCAGATAAGCCTGAAAGCGTTGGACGCTCTGGTTTCAATTCACGCGCCACGTTGAAATCTGCTAGCTTAACGTGCCCTTCTGCGTTGAGTAAAATATTTTCTGGTTTAATATCTCGATGAACTATATTGTGGCTATGGAGATACTCGACGGCGCATGCTAGTTCGGCTATCCAAAGTCGAATCACCTTTTCAGAAAAAGTGTATTGCCAAAGTTGATTTCTGAGATCAGAAGCACTAGCCAAATCTATAATCAAGCAGAAGAAATCTTTTTCTTGAAAAGCATATTTGAGATTGCATATAAAAGGATGCCGAACCTTTGCTAAATTTCTCCGTTCTTCAACAATAGTTTTCCATATGGATAGCTGATGACGTTTATCGACATATTTCAGGGCGAAAAACTTGTTGGTTTGTTTTTGCTGCACCATTCTAACATGCCCGTAGGCTCCCTCACCAAGCTTAGCTAAAAGCAAATAACCACTCAGATGAAGGTTATCAATAGGTTCCCTTCCAGGGATCCAAGTATCAATGCGTTCTTGCGAGAAAATTTGTCCCATTTTGTTTTTGTGACGACACAGAAGAAGAAAAAGGCCCCTCTATGCTTGTTATAGAGAAGGCAAAAGCAAAAGAAAGCAGGAAATGTGTTTTTAGATATACCCATTACACAGAATCGATATTTCTTGCCAATCGATTTCATTTTCCATTAATAGAATATGGATTAAGCTCATACTCTGGCTTCGAGTTGAACGTTATGCTTAAAAAAGAAATCCCTTTGAATAAGCACAAGGCTTTTTTTTTTATTACCATGAATATTTATTTTGGAGTAACCTATATATCTTTGATGTAAAAATAATTAAAACAGACATAAAAATACACTAAACTGTCCATTCAATTTGTTGTCAAGGTATTATCCGTTAAATCAGTCAAGTCGAAGCATAAAGTGTTATTTTATGCCTAAATTTAAGTCTACAGTTCTTACCTAAAAAGTCAAACTCCAGAATCTGTAGTTTTCGAAATTGAATAATATATAGAATTGCGTATTACTATTCAATTTATCTAAACTAAAATTTCCTGGAAATAAATATTCTCATTTTTTCTAATAACTGTTAGAATACCAGAAGTAAGTACATGGTGTTAAAACGGCTCAAGATGATGTAAAATTCAATAAATTCAAATAGGGGCTGCTTAAGTCCCATTGAGTATAATGTTTTTGATTGAACAAAATTGAATGAAACCCTGGATTCTTTTGAAATTCAGCTTCTAAGTAAAATCACGATACATTCTTTTTCTTTTTTTTTTTTGTCGAGACATTTAACAGAAAAAGGTCACACATTCCATTATTATTTTATAACTACTAGCTATTAAATAGCTATAGGATATGAGTTATATAGGCCCAATTTATATGTCCTTTATTTTCCATATATAAAGTGAAATTCACGGCATTTTGCTTTGTTACGAGTCGGTCAAAATCAGAACGATTAGTGGTCTTGAATTCTTTAGCCACAACTAATTTAAAGCAAATAGAATCATTTCAATGTCAGTACAAAGAGCAAAAAAAATATTGAGTATACTAAGCTTGATTGAGAGAGACCATAAACTTTATTGGTTGATAAAAATTCATACTTGTGATACATAAAAAACATAAAAAAAACCTTTTGAATCAAACACTAATGAACATGGGGTTACGTTGCAATTTTTATATTGAGTATTTCACTTCTATTTTCTATTTTTATGATAACTTTGAGTCGTTTTTTTTTCATAACTTTCCTATACTATAATTTAACTTTTTTTTACTTTGTAAATGAGTGCGGTTTTTTTTTTAAAAGAATTCAGGACTTGCTTGATTTTACAATTGTAAATATTAATTTTACTTACCCCCAACTATTAATATGCACCACTTTTATATATTAGGCAGCTGGCTACTAGCTATTTAAATGCGCTATTACTAGTTCCAGTAGATTACTTGATAATACAGTTACATTTATACGTGCTCAGGTCTCAGGTGCGCACTCTTCAAGAGTTGCGTTATTCTTCACTTTACAGTAACAATTAAGATCTACAATTAAGTCAAGACAAAAGAAGAGTATTAATATTTAAAATTATAGATAGAGGAAAAACAGTACTTAGCGATTCGACATTAATCTTGAATGGAGACTAATTGTAATATTTTGGTAGTAAAATATACAGTATATCCACTCGCCATATTAATAATTATTCTGTACCTTTTTATAATCTTCTTGGAAGAACTAGTTTATTAAGGTTCTTAGTAGCGATACTAACAGAAAGGTGCTTACTCTCTTTCCAACCAATGCAATTGTAAAACTTGGTATATTTTCAGATAGAATATATTGAAGACCCTGGCATCAAAGGTTGGCAATCACGAGGGAACTCCTTTACAACTGAATCCAACTTATTCCAATTGAGCTGGCATTTTGATTCCAGTCATGTTGCAATCAATACCCATTTTGAACTACGTATCGATCTACTTTTCAATTGAAAATCTATATTTGTGTTTTTTTTGTTACTACCATTTTGATTGCTAGTATCATTCATTTGTTCATTCGAAGAAAGAGTCGGTGGACATGAAATGCTAGAGTGTTGTGAGCACTAATAAACCGCTTCCTACGACGTACCTCCGATATAATGACAGTTAAGAGATGATAAATCAAGAGCGTTAGATCTCTTCTTCCACTTACTTTTAATTTCTTGCAAGTTAAGCTCTCATGAAGGCATATTGCTTTTTTGGTCTCACAGATTTTTGATTTGCCAAGTTTCAATTTTTGTCATAGTGAAGGATCTCGCTTCTATGAAATAGTTCCAACACTGTATTACTTTTGGGGAACTGTTTAAGAGCACTGTATTCAATACGTCCATGGCCCAATCAAAGGATGTGCACTGATTTATTGAATTAAAATGTCAAGAAATACGAAAGTTAGAAGTAACTTTATACTAAGAAGCTCTGCATATACTAACTCCCAGTAGACATAAACTATGAAATAAGTTTGAAGTATAAGCTGGAACCCACAGACATTAACGATGACGGGTAAAAGCAACTCCACGAGACGAAGGTCTAATAACACAAATCAAATCATAATAATAAAACTTCAGATGTGATATATATTTCTAGGGATATAATACCTGTTACGTTGTACAAGAACTCGTTCAAATGAATTGGTTAATTTTTTTTTCAAGTGTTTTTTATCATTTCGCATTTAAAGTTCGGTTGCACAGTGTATACAGAAATTGAGTTGGAATAGTATATACAACGAGTTCAACGGAAAGTATTTTCATGTATGTCACTGAAACCTGGAGACTGCTTGAGTCGAAATACTTAAAGAGCCCAAAGAAGGAATATCATTCCCTTAGCCTCGTTATGGGTGGAACTAGAAGAGCCACCCCTCCCCTCCCATTCCAAATCTCAAAAATTTAGATATAAAGGTATGTGGGCTGAAGACCTCACTGCTGTCTCTCATATTATGAACTTTGTACAGACTTGGGGGATGCCATCGTTATCGGTTCGGTGCCCAAAATGCCCCGGCTATGGCGACCATTTTTAGCTGAATTTTGCCATTCATAGTAAATATCCAACAATAAAAACTATCCATGTCAATACTGCCGAACTAAGGCAAAAGAATAGATTAAGTAGAATTTCTAAGGTCTAGACTAATAAATTATTGTTAGTAGACTGTTTAATTTCAAATAGTATTTTTTTATTATCATTTTGTTTACTGCTTTCAACTCTATTTATACAATAGTGATGCATGCTCTTTTTTTTTTCCTTTATTTTTTTTAATTGTTTTTTTTTTGGTCGTAGGAAGTTAGTTTACTCTCCCACTTCTCAAGTTTTTTTGTCTCCTTCTTTTTCCTCCCTTATAAAAATATTACAAGAGACTTAAATTAAATATCATTTTTCTTATTTCTGTTTTTTCTGCTTCATCGTGTTTCTTCTTCTTGTTTCTTTCTTTCTTTCTGCATCCTACTTCTTTTATATCTTAGTGGACTCGCTTGTTTCGTACCATTTTTTTTTGGTAGAAACATTTCCCAGTTTTTTTTTTTTTTGCTATATTTTTTTCAATTTCGAATATTTTTCAGCCTATTCAAACTCTTCTGACTCTTACTCATTTATTTTTGCATTCACCTGTTCTGCTCAGAGCTTAAGAACATTATCAGGTTCTGATAAACACACTCCGGCACAATGGATGATGATGGCATTTACTTCCATGACCATCAAGCCGAGACAATGCGGGTTTTGTCCGTCATTGCATCTTGTCTTAGTATAGGTGCTGGTCTATTAGCGTTTTATCTCTATATATCCATGAGAGTAAAGGTATTTCGACACCACCTCATTTTGCTACTGCTCATGTTTGATTTTGGAAAAGCAGTCGTTCTTCTATGGTACCCTGCCAGAGTTCTGCTGGTCCCATCAGCATATAACAATAGAAACTTTTGTCAAGTTGTGGGCTTCTTTACTTCGGCGTTCATAGAAGGAGCTGACATTGCAGTTCTTGCTCTCGCTATTCATACCGCCCTTTTGATTTTTAGAAAATTCTCTGGGCCTGAAGGTGGCCTCTACAAATATCGCTACTATGTGTATGCTATCAACTTCTTTGTACCAATTTTTATGGCGTCTTTGGCGTTTATCAATAAGCCTCGCTCGTTCTCACCTCTAGTTACATGGTGCTATCTTCCTGTTAAACCCTACTGGTACCGTCTTGTCCTATCATGGATTCCTCGATATCTTATTCTTGTATCCATTCTTGCCATCTACCTCAGTATTTACATTTACGTGAAACTTGAATACCGCAAAGTGATTAAAGATTACAAGACAAGTCAGACCTATATCGATGACAGTGCTCCAGGCGATGACGATAAAGATCAGAAATCGTTTCTAACTCGTGTTAAAAACTTTTTCACACCTTCATTCGCCAAAAACAAAGAACCCCTTACAACAAAAAGGGTCGCCATTTTGATTGTTTATCCCATTTTCCGCTTCATTTCATATTTTCCTGGATTTTCATTTATGGAACCTTCACGGATATTTTATTCTCCCAGCACGGGTGCGAATAACATCGACATGGCGATTCGAGGGTTTCAAGAGGATAGTATGGCTCGTTTTCAAATGAGACGTAATATGATTGAACGTCAAATCCGATCTATTTTTCTCTACCCAGTTGCTTATGTCTTTTTGTGGATTGCACCTTTTGCAGCTCAAGTCCTATTATATAACTATGAACCTGAGCATGGAGCTGTTTACTGGGTGAACGCCATTGCTGCCTTTATGCAGCCATTTAACTGTGTGGTAGACACCGCCGTGTTTTGCATTCGTGAGCGACCTTGGGTGGACAGAGAAGAAAAGATCTTTACAAGGGAAAATGCGGACTGGATAAAATATACTTTCTGGCGTATGATTCCTTGCGCAAGTCAAGAACGCAAGACACCCAAAGCTGAGACTAGTAGCAATAGCAATAGCAACACTCGGCCAGAGCCTAAGGCTAATAATAAATATTCACCAAACAGCAATAGCGCCTTTTTATCATTTGATGCTGATCTCGAACGTCTTGCTAATAACTATAACCCGGGCGCTTCATCCAACCCAGTTGCAAAATCAGCCATTACCACCGCATCAAACAACACAGACTCATCAGCTGATACTGTGACTGCCCATTCTCCAGCTAAAGATGCCGATCAACGAAAATCGTCTAATACCAATGGCGCTAATAATGTAAGCCGCAACACGACACTCAGGCATGACTCTGATGTATTTGCTTCTACTGCGCATCGCGTTGAGTTTGATAACAATGGCCAAAGCGACGATAGTGAGGGTGAAATGGATCTCATGGAATTTTTACGATGATAAATTACGTTGATTTTATTTTGTTTTTGTGTTTTATTTTCTTGTCTTTATTTTTTTTGCATTTCATCATTTTAGTTTTTTTGCATATTATCAGTTCTTTTTTATTTCTTTCTCCCTCTCACAAAGCGTGGCAATAATTTAAGCCTTTTATTGCATTATTTTGGACAACTGAAAGAGATTTCAATTTTTTTTATTTGTATTTTGTTTGTTTTTTGTGCCTTGGAAATCTTTATGAATTATTTATTCGTGTTTAAGTTGACATGAAAATATATGCTGTATTATTTGTATGTATTATTTGTATGTATTATTTGAATATTCCACTATGCTGCTTCATATGAACCTTGTTTCTCTTGTGAATGAAAAGTCTAGGCAAGACGATAATTATTACAATAACTCTTTTAGGTGAAATATTCAAATTTCAAGAAAATTGATGGGATTGTGATACAAGGCATTTTCTTAAAGTTAAGGTAAAAGTTATTTGAATCAAAAAGTGAGGGTTCATTTAATGGTTATGAAAAATGTAATTCCATCATCTTTGTGACACACCCACGACATCAAAGTATTTGTGATTAGTAAATGGACTGTTGTTCAAGAAAGAGAAAAGGCCTTTCAGATATTTTTCATAAGCCTTGTTAACTGTTCTGTCTTGATCGTGGTATTGTTTAACAATGGTGCTGAATGGTTTGGTTATGACTAGTGAACTATGCTGGAAGACTAGGCAAAATATCGTGACAAGATTATTCACAAGTCCTGCGAATATTGTATATTGCGTTTTTCCACCTTGCAGAAATGGTTCTCAGCTTCTCTTTTTACTTGAGAAAGCATGTTTCACTAATAATTAGCTTGTCAGTAATGTACCATAAAATAATCTGGTTTCTATGCCGTGATTGATTTTCAACCACCCAAGGATGGTTATATGAAATACCAAATACCATACCTAATTTTTATGGCAAGGACAAAAATCCAGGCCGTATTTGTGCCTTCATTCCACTTGAACTGGTATTTCTTTTTCAGGTACCACTAGGTCCTTGGCAGAAGGGTGAGAATCCAGTTTATGTTTTAGGACAATGACGATGGATCGCAAATAAAGTTAAAAAAAAGCTATAAATCAAACATCTAAGGAAATAAAAACAGCCCTTATTAATATGTGATGACAACAAATTTCATAAAATAGTGGATACGTCAAAGGTGATCTAAATTTTGAAAAGCAATAGTAAGTATGATATATATGACAAGTATGATCATTCTGATGGAGATACTATGAATTTTGCATAATGAAGTACAAAGCCTTGTTTGAATTCAGCAGTCAAACAAGGCTCAGGAATAGACCAAACTTGAAATTGAGGATGTCCAACAAACTGGCTCAAGAAGGACTCCATTATATCGGGATCACGGACTTGTTGTGCTACCAAGACATGGGCTGAACCATGCCGGCTTTGCGATTGTGTGGACGATGCTAGAGCGCAAACTCTGGCCAAAGCATCTAGAAAATGAGGGATCAAGTATTCATTATAAATAGTATCACAAGCAATAACCAAGAGATCAGGATTTTCTTCATCTGTACTTGAGGTATCAGAGTCATCATTTAACTGTTCTGCTATATTCGGTATGTCTTGTTTGGTCATTTCCCAGTCATACTCCACCACTCGGATGTTTTCAGGTACAACACCAGAACCACTGCCGTCATTCAAATAATGACGCTCAATGTTTTGCCGAGCTAGTTTCACAATATGTCCTTGATCAGTTGCAATGTACCGCCTTATTCTTGTACTTGATCCCAGGGCTAGAGGTAACAAGGCAGTTGCTCCACAACCCAACTCTACAACATCAAATTGATTCTGCTCGCCATGGCTAGAGAGGTTGGTTGTGCTATCTATAAAAAGCGGATTGGAACCGTAGTAAAAATGCTCATAAAACCATTCTGCAAAAATAACTGAAGCTCTCCATAGC
The DNA here is from genome assembly GCA_030570935.1 of Geotrichum klebahnii. Lineage (NCBI taxonomy): Eukaryota > Fungi > Ascomycota > Dipodascomycetes > Dipodascales > Dipodascaceae > Geotrichum > Geotrichum klebahnii. Next base: position 63,339 of record JAJLWW010000049.1, read on the forward strand.
ATAGCTCCAGTCGTGGAGCTTTCTTTGTTGGAGTTGAGTAGAGACATATTTTGCGTAAGACCAATTTCTAATATATCGCTAGCTGTAGAATTTTGGTTAGAACTACTACTGCTGCTCTTGTTTTTTGAATGATCATTGCTCCTTTTCTTTCTCCTACTACCTGTACTACTGTTAGCATTCCTTAAGCCTTTACTGCTTTTGCTCGCATTCGGAGGAGCAGGTACTTTCAAGTAAACTACTAATTCACCATCTGTTCTACAATAAAACCCAAGATCAGTTTGTTGGGATGGTGCTCTATTAATAACAATGTCAAAGACATGTTCGTCTAAAGTATCTGTTTTGAGCAGTTCAAAGTCGGCTATGTTCATAGTAAATTAGGTCGCAAAGAAACGGTGTGTGTTTCATCACTGCTCTATACTCTTTGAAGGCTTGTCTGGGTTTGTTTCTAGAACAAATTTTACTACGAGAGTTCCCTAAGCCCATTTCGTATTTCGTAAGCTATGACTAATACGAAAGATTTGTCATTCGATGCTTTCGATGGGATTAAGAACGGGTTCTGACTCTGATTTTAACTGATAAATTTATTTTTTTAGGCCGCAAGCACTGGGAATGGTTTTTTTTTTCGTAGGGATTCTTCTTCCTCCAGAGCAAACTTACACTTCTATCAACTCCTTCTCGTCACCTTCGTCTTTTAAAATATCTTGTAGTATCAGGCTCATTTCACCATGTCTGATCATTCCTCTTTCACAGATTCTCCAGTGTCGCCAGGTGGCTCTAATGATGACATGGCCGCCTTCTCGGAAAACCTTGCCACTTGTAATGATCAAAATCTCAACCCAAATTCCAATAGGCCAAAACGACACACAGCCTGCGAGCTTTGTCGTAGGAGAAAACTGAAATGTAATGGCCAAAAGCCACGCTGCGAAACCTGTGTCCGCCTGAATAAAGAATGTCAATACACAACTCTTCACAAAAAGTCAGGACCCCAACGAGGTTACTTAAAAAAGTTGGAAACCCGGCTGGAGCAAATGGAACAGTTATTAGCTAAAAATATAGCCATGGGTCAAAATAAAAATACCCAAGATCTCCATTTTGGTAACAAACGACAGGCAGAAAGTGAAGACAGTGATGATGGAATTTCAAGAAATGAAGATCCCTTTAAACGTCTTGCACCACCGCGATCGAAACAACCATTTTTAACAGAAAGCGAAGATGTTTTGGAAAGAATGCCTTCAAATTTTGTGGGACCAAAGGATTATGAGGGATTAGCTATGGAAGCTCGTCGTGTCATGGCTGCTCCTTCAGGCACCATCGATCTATTCAACCACACAAATGCCATTGTGGATGACCAAGTTCCAACTAAGGTCCTGATGCCTATGAATGTAGAAGAGCCATATCCCAGTGAGGCAGTCATTAATCAGCTTGTAGATCAATACTTTGAGAGTTTACACACCTGCTACCCTTTCATAAGTAGGCCAAGATTTTGCTCAATGATTAGTATGGGTCGTGTCAAACCATATCTTCTCTACGCTGTTTTAATGACTGGAGCAAGTTTGTCTGATAACCAATTTTTTCAACTTCAAGACCAGATGTACCAGCGGGCTTTGAAATACCTTTACAAAGCAGAAACTAGGGGGTACGGAGAAGAAATTGTGAATCTTGAATATGTCCAGGCCGCAGTTTTACTTGCTATTCATGAAAACAGAATAGGATGCTTTGGTCGTGCTTGGATGACTGTAGGCAAAGCTGTCAAAGCTGCCCATCAAAATAATCTTCATGACGTTGAAGCATCACCTCCTCTTTTTAGTAAATATGCTTCTAATACACCAGACACTCCACTGATTAAAGATGAAAAACGCAGAACTTTTTGGTGTGTGTACTTGCTTGACAAGTACTGTGCCGTTGGCACCGGATGGCCAGCGGGTGTTCGTGAGAGTGAAATTAGGACAAACTTGCCTTTGGATGACGCAGCGTTTGGTAATTCTATACCGGAAACTTCAGCCCCATTTTATGATCTTCTTGAGAACCCTGAAATATATCTGAAAGGAATTGACTCAACACTGGCCTTGTCAGCAGTCTTTGCCTATTTCTTGAGTCAGGCATTTAACCTGATGAATAAAAATTCTCGTCCAGATGATAATCAACCTACTGGTCAGTGGTGGACTACAGAGCAGCGCCTCTCAAATCAAATCACTCGAATTTCTAGACTTTTACCACCCATCTCTATGGACCCATCTAATCCTCAGGCTAATAATACAGCTATTAGTTTGCAACTTTTTTTTAATACTTCAGTGCTTGCCTTGAATCGAGCTGCGATAATCAAACTTAAATCGCAAACTGGTCCTTTCAATCCGCGAGAATTCAAAATGAAATGTCAGCGGGCTACGAGCAATGTAGTTCAGGTCTTGCGAATGTGCAATAACCTGTTCAAAGTTGTTATACGTAACCCCTGCGGTTTATTTTGTTTGTATACCACAGCACGAAGTTTTATTACAATATTAGAAGAAGATCATGCAGTTCAGGATATAAGTGGCAGTTTTATGTCTGATGGTTCACCTAATACACAAACATCGAGTCAATTGCGATCCCAGCTTGATTTCTTGCTAACCGTGGTCAATGTGCTCAAGTCTAAAATGTTTATGGCGGAGTGCTTTTACGAAAAGCTTCAAGCTGATATTCTAAGTGCAAAACTATCGAGAAGTACTGGTCCGATAACTCAGTGTCAAGATTTTATTAGCAAAATGCAGAAAGATGCCATGAAGGCTGAAGTTTTCATGGCAAGCAAGCCGGTGGAAGAATCCCAGCAGGATCCTGCCTCTTGCACGTATCACTCAGGTATGCTTACTCTAATGGGTTCTCAAAATCGTCCCAATAGCTCGATAAGCTCAGATGGAAGCGTAGCTTCCACATCCCCTGACTCATTTATTTCCACGCCAAATCCTACGACTGGTTATGCTGGCATCCAGAATCTACAAAGTTTTACTTTTCAACAACAACAACGACAACAGCCAAAGCAGCAACAGCAATCTGTGCAATCTAAGTATGAGTCTGATGTTCATCTTAATCTAAACCCCAAACCACAAGTTCTTGATGACTTCAAGTACAGGAATCAAGTTAACCAGCACAAAGCGCCGATGTTCCACAATAAAGATATATTATTCCAGATCTCAGATCCTGTAGTTGTTATTCCTGATACACCGATACCTTTTTCTTCGTCACTTCCAATTTCCCAACCTCAATTAGTATCTGAATTGCCAGCGCAGAGTACATATCATAAATCGACAGAATCGGTCAACGCAAAGAGTGATGTCATATCTGATCCTACCGTCATAGATACTGATACATTCAGCAAAGTGGGAGCTGCAAAGGGTACCGCAGAGGATTTTGAAATGTTTTTCAGTAATGACCTCAATGATCCTAATTTTTTGCAATGGAATTCTGAGTTAAGTTTGGAAAGCATGATTCGCAGTATCGCGAATTGAGCAATTGGAAGAATTTGAGCGAAAAGTAAAGGGGAGGTGAAATGTGTTATGACCTAGTTTTTGTTTTTATTGCTACTCATTTATTTGTTATTTATTTTTTTTTATTATGAATTATATACTTATCAATACCTTTAATACGAAATTATGAATGAAAGAAGAATAATAATGATCATCTGGTTATGAATTATAATTTTGAATTAAACTCCTGTAACTTAGCATTATTAGTATTATGAAATATAGCATTTTATTTTTCTAGAATTTGTACCTTTGTGGTAGGTAATTATATTAGGCCCAGGCTTGCTCAATCAAATGTATGCCTTGCACTTCGAAGTTTGCCCTTTTCTTCGTCTAAGTGATCACGATCTGCCAAAGAAAGCCGTTTCACAACAAGGTCAAGATCGTCATCGTCATTTTCGAAAAGAGAGTCCTCTTCCGAGGCATTTTGGCTTACCTTCTTCTTAGCTGATTTGGAAGGTCTAGTAGAACGACCAGAAAGGTCAGTTTCACCATCCTCGTCTTCATCCTCGTCGTCGTCGTCATCGTCATCATCGTCGTCATCGTCATCATCATCGTCACCATTACCTTCGTTTGTATCTTCTTCTTCTTCTTCCTCCTCGGGATATCCACCTAACTTCATTACAATTTTGTTAACAATTTCGTTCCAGTCCATCATACCACCCATTCCGATATCTCCGTAAGACCCGACAACTTTTTCGACTGGTTTTAACACCTCGATCCATTTCATTTCTTCTTTAATCACCTTCAAATGAGAGCGAGTTGCAGGGTGATTGTATGCATATAACACCATAGAAGGTGCAATAAGAATTGGGTACTGCGTATTCCACGCACGTACAACGCAGGTCAGGAGGTTATCACAAAGACCCAAAGCAATCTTTCCCAAGGTATTAGCACTCAATGGCGCTATTACCAAAATATCGGCCCATCTACGTAATTCAATATGAACAACTGGGTCGGCCCGGCCTTGCCAGGTTGCCCATTCATCCTTGTCCCGCCAAATCCGAATATGACTTGGGATTTCGCCACGAGATACGAAATTTTCAGCGGCTTTGGTTAGAATTATTTGAATACATGCGCGATCTCGCCCATATATTTCAGTCAGCTTGTGGATGATAAGACGTAGTTTTCCTGTGGATGCAGAGCCAGTGGCAGCAAGTAAAATGTGTAGTTTACCATCATCTTGAGGTAGTCTGGGATCCCCATTTACTGCGCTACTAGAAGTAGCATTTAAAGGGACACCATTAGGCGGTAAGGAACCACCACCATCAATTTTCGTCGGCAAAGTAGTGATAACTGAATCAGGACCTGGGGAAATAATATTTGTTGGCACTACATTTGGTAATGTTTGAGACTCTACAGTGCTACCCGTAGTAGTACCAGTTCCACTAGAGGCAATTCCTTTTAATTGTGCGTCAGATACTTCAATAGTGAGATGAGGAGGATGTGACACTGGATTGGCTTTTCCAAAAGGGTCATCAAGTGATCTTCTTTTCAGCGATAAGGTGGGCTCTGATCCCTTCTCAAAGATCATTGAAGTTCGCTCTCTTGAACCGCTTCCACTGCGATTCCGGGTTCCCGCATGCACAACATCGTCTAAAAGGAAATGTGGACGGATAGATGGAGGAGATAGCCTTGGGGAACCTGAAACTCCTGGGGAACTAGAAGATGGGGTGGTCGGAAGAACCGGAGAATTTTCCGAGGCACCGTGAACGTTGTTATTAATGGTAATTGATAATGACGGAGAATTATTGTTGCTTCTCTCATTGTAATCAGAACTACTCCTAGATTGGCTTGTATTCATTTTATTATTGTCACTGTTATCTTGGACTGATAGCGGTTGGGAAGATTCGCCATCTCCTTTGTTCAGTAAACCTGGAAGACTTGGTTTGGTTTGATCTTTACTTGTCGGAACCACTACTTTACCTTTCACCTTGCTGATTTTCTCTGTTAGCTTTTCAGCTTGAGAAGCTGCTGCTTTTTTGGCTGCTTCTTCAATACTTGGTGGGGGTGGGACATTAGAATTCGGTTGAACTGGGAGTGGCACTTGAGCCGAAGTTGAGGAAGTGGCTTCCGTCATTGTAGTGTGTTATCAGCAAGAATATATAAACTGTTGGAAAGATAAGTGAAAGAGGAATGGTTTCAGGAGAATTGGAGAAGATAAAATAAAATGGAAATAAAATAAAATTGAGTGAATAGGAAATAGGAGAGAGTACCAGAAGGAAGAAGAAGTAAAAAGAGAACGAAAGAAACGCACCTGACGGTTCAAATAATTTTGAGCCTGCTAAATAATTCTCCAAAGCTATCTAATATTAACTATAAAGTATAACCGGGAAATTTAACTTTTGAAAGTTGCAAGTATTATGATTGTTAATCTTTTGAAAATGGCGGGAGAGTTGAGATTGTAAACTGCCTCGCCTATCTGTACCACTTGGAACGTGCTTCAATTTAATTCATTGTATTGAACCAGATACCCATGTTTTCTGGCAGATAGATATTTCCCACCCGAATTAACCTGCGAAAAAGAAAGAAAATATACAGAATAGTGATATAAAAACATTTGACTTATACGAAATTGAGAAATTAGAGGCATTTGGCCCATACGAAATTTGAATAGGTGTTGCAACTATATTGCTGAAAGTTAATTTTGTTAGATTGGCAAAGTGAACTCCAACAAATTCCATCATTATTAGGAAAGCATGACGAAAAACTCTAAATCAGGAGGCATTTACCGACTTCTCTTCTAATTCCATAACTTTTTCATTCTCACTTTTCCATCCTTTCTTTCGTTGACGCTCTTCATATTGTTCACGGAAGTTTAGAACTCTATCAACAAGAGCAGCTGATTGCACATGGTCGTATGGATGAGCACCAATTTCTGAATAAATACCTAATCTCTTCACATCTATATAGGGATCGTTATTGTTCAATACCTGGCCTCCGCTGGTTTCAATAGGCGTAGGACCATGGAAAACTTTGGAAATATTGATGGTGGGTTTTATTGATTCAATAAAGTCTTCGGTCGGGGAAAATGGTGCTGAGAGAATGACAGTATCCACAAACTTGCACTGTAAAACACAAAGTGCTCGTTCAAATAGATTCATGATAGGATAGCTGTGGCCCTTAGTACTGTTGACTGTAGCATCATCATGAATGCCAACAACAACAATGGCGCCTGCCTCATCAGCCTTTTGTCGAACCACACGTAGGAATTCAATATGGCCCATAAAGAATAGATCAAATCCACCATCAACGTAAAAGACTTTATTTTCGGAAGTCAAGGCTTGACCAATCTTAACAGAAGGGGTGACTATTTTAGTCAAACCATCATTCCAAATGAACAAACCAGCACCTGCGGCCTTTCCATCCTCGGCTGTTGCGTAAAGTCTAAATCGTTCAAGTGAGTCTGCTGTAAGCAAAGGATGACCGGCACCTACATCTTGTAACAAGTTTTTTGCTTTTGGAAAGGACTCGATATGGTGGCTAGTGGAAGTCGAAAGCATTCTACCGACCAAATCGGTGGTGGAAATGTTAGGGGTTCTCTTGACTACAAGAAATCTGCCCATCTCCTTGACAATGCGGTAGCAGTCATTTCCGTCTGCATCCGTAGTAATGTCATCTCCATGAACAACGTAGCGGCATCCATAAGAATCCATAAAGTCAGGATCTGTGACGTATGGGGCAGCAGCGATAGCCTTAGTACACCATTTGCAGGCTTCAACGGCAGTCATGCGCTCCTCTAGTTTCATCACCACTGGTCCCTTGTTGGCGGCTATCTCTTCATCTGTGTGCACACCTACATAAAGCTCGTTTCCAAGCTGTCGCGCTTGAAGCATAGCACCAGCGTGTCCTTATATTGAGTTAGTGAGTTTTCAACAAAGTTCGAGATCAAAGTGGACTCACCATGATGGGCAAAATCGAAGCAGCCATCGACCCAAATCCTATCGTCTCTAATTTCTGATTTAGTCATTTTGATGAGGAGGAGATATATTCAAAACCCTGATAACAAATATATTTATGAATCTTCACAGTTGAACACTTTGAAATTCAACTTTTTTCTAACTGAGTCATGAAATAAATGGATTTTGTATGAGGGCAAGTTGCCAAGTTTAATATTTCTTGCTGGGAGGAAGTAGTCGATATTTTTAATATTGGCATGTGTAAATTTATTCAACAATTTTTTTGATCCCTTTTTCAAGCCATAACGCCAACCAGCAGCCCAATTCACATCACAGGTTAATTATTCGTCTCGTTGGTGAGGTGTCATTTTCATTTCTGTCTAAGTGTGTGAAGGGATAGTTGGATGAGATTTAGACATCGATGCGAATATATTTAAGTGATTCGTGAACTTTCTTTGCACTCCTGTTTTATCCTCTGCCAAAAGTTTCATCCATGTTCTTTCCTGCGCGCGTGGAAGTGTGATTGGGAAGCCTGGTAAAGCCCCTTTTTTCACTTTTGAACAAGAATTATTCTATAATATCAGGAACCAGAGTTTTCTTCCAAGGATTCTATTTTATTTCTGTTTACTCATTATATTATTCGAAGTTGAATTTATATCTCCTAACGTATTGCTGTTGGTTGCCTGTTATCAAGTTACATTATCTGAATCCATATAAATATCAAAAAGTTTCCCCAGAATTTTATCAGAATTATTCAATGCACACAAAAACACACCCCTGTAAGATATTGTAAACGATCTTCTGGAAATTTGTTAATATATGAGCAGCCTTAAAAATCTATTTTAACAGCTATCTATCCCTTAATTGTAGGTTTACCATCCACGGCGTCTATCAATTGCGGATATTGGTTCTGTTGTACATTCACCTACTTGAGTGCCTCGCGTCGTCCCAGGGTCATAACTCAAGATCTATAGAATCAGCCTTCGCATTTTTATTTATTTGCCCTAACCCACGGACGTTGGCTGGTTCCTCCATCAATGTTTTCTTGGTTTATTATTGTTTCACACTCGCGTTGAGATTCTCATTTTCAGTCTATTTTTTACTTCCTCTCTGTAAAATATCTAGGATTAATCACACGGATGACTTAGATTCTTTCTTTCAAACTTAACACAAGGTTTTGTCTTTCTAAAGGTCATTGTGTAGTTACCTTTGATCAATTTTAAGTGAATACTACTATTATCTACTCTGTGGTTGTTCCACAGTACTTGGTCATCTTTAGCAAGTTTGGAATTACACTTATTCCCAGGTCTTACGCGAATCTCGACTTCTAAGATCTTAACTCTTCAAAGTTTTGGTGTAGACTGTTGGATTTTCGCCCTGTTTTTTTACTTTTAGTGCACTGATGTCTTCTCCGACTACCACTAATTCAAATGAGTCCTCGCCAGATAGCAAGTTTCATTTCAACTCTTATAATGGAAGATCTAAAGCACCTATATTTGCTAGGCATCTAAACTCTGCCTTAGATTCTGATCTTTCAGCTGTTGATCACTCTCAGCTGCCCAATTCTCAAAGTGTAGAGAGCGAGACTACCACTTCATCTCAAATGGCCGAACCTGAAAGCTCTTCTCAAAATGAAAAAATTTACGCATTCCCTTCCTCACCATCTATTTCACATGTTAATTATCCATCTTCTCCAGCCCCAGTTTCTACGCATGGTTCGTTAGTCCGGACTCAGCAAGTGGTTTCTCAGCAAAGCGTCATGACAACTTCTACTACTTCTCCAAGATATAACCGAGTTTACTCGCAATCATCGGATTCTTCATTTTCTCGGACTAGCTCTCCTTTGGATAATAGGCCTGAACCTAAGTCAATTGATTCAAGAAAAAATTCAACTTCTAGCCTTCGTCAGCACATTAAACCGCAACATCCTTATTTGGCTAATACAGATTCTACCGTTTATAATAATAGTCAAAGAGTAAGCAATAAAAGCAGTAACGGTAGCATGGAACAAATTTTTCAATATTCGAAACCTACGTTAAAGCATGAAAATAATCGTCCGACTGTATTTACGGAAAATCAAGCGAATTCAGGGCCAGCTTTGAAAGCTAGGCAGATACCCACTGATACCACTGAACGGATACCATCTCCTGGATTTTCTGACGACTTCAATCATTCTTCAGCTCACAATTTACATGATGAATCTGACCGTCATTCATTTTCTGATTCATTGCATTCTCCTCAGTCTGAATTAGGGGATTTAGAGGATTTCGTACCTGAGAAAGAATTACATGCAGATTCTATGTATGCTTTGGGAAATGATGCTAGCGAAGCTGGTAACAGTTTTATGAATGATGAAACTCAAGTTCTTGTAGATAAGGCTACATCATACAAATACCCAGGTGAGCCAATGCCTAGTGAAGATGGGTCTACAATTGGCGTGAAAAAAGAAAAATCTGTAATTGACTCATTAAAGCAAGAAAACTTCCAACTCAAGTTACGCATTGTTATTATGGAAAGCCAACTAAATGCGTCGTCCAGCACTGGTGTAGCTGATCTCAGAAATAGGTTGGTAGAGTCGGAAGCGTCCCGTATCGCAATGAAAAATGAAAATGACAAGCTCCGTCAAACCATGGCATCCCTCGATTCTGAAGAAGTAAACGAAGAAAAGGATCAAATCAAGGCCCATATTCGTGTCATGCAGGAAGATATAACCATGTATGAGCAAGAGCGTGAGGAATTTCAACAAGAGCGTGCTGAGTTTCGTGAAAAGGAAGAAGATTTAAAGGTTAGTTGGTTTAATTTGGGTCTTTGAATATTTCATTTATTAATTTTTTTAGGCATATTATGAGCAAGTGATATTCGACAAGAAAAAGGAGATCAAAGAGTTGCTTGACAGGAACGACGATCTAATTTATCGACTTGACGAAGCCGAGGAAAAAAATGATGATCTCTTAGAGCGCCTTGATAGAATTGCTGGAAGTGATCAGAATAGTGTGAGGACTCATTCTCGATCTGATTCTAATGTAAAACATAGAAGAAGGCCTCTTTCTCGGCATCTGCACCGTGTTATGGACCAAGTGAATTTAATTAGGCGTACTCTAACAGACTCTCCTCACTCTGATACATCAAAAAATGGGCATCGTATCTCTATGTCTACATTTGAATCTTCCTTAGCTGATGACGCTTCAAATGTAGAGGCCTTTAGTAATTTGTTAAAACAAATTCAGGCCTCAGTTAGTGAGCATATGGCTGATTATAAGTCGGCTCTAGTTGAAGCTGAAAATGCTCGAAACGACTATGACGAGCTCTTGGAAGTTTACCGAAGTCTTAAATTTGACTTGGAAAATGCTGTGGCTAGAAATGAAGCTGAGGCAGTAATCGATGAATATGAAGAACAACTGTCCGAAAAACGGCAAAAGGTTGCAGACCTGGAAACAGAGAAAGAAGATCTATGGGATAATATACGGGTTGTGAATCAAGGCCTAGCAGAGATTGAAAGAGAACGAAATAGTTTACTTCAGCTTAACGCACATCTGGCTGAGAAAAATGAAGAGCTTCAGGAGGCCGCATTGTCACAGAATCCTATGAGGAAAGAGCTGGCCTCTTTATCTCGTGACCATGATGAGCTTCAACTGGAGTTGGAAATGAAAGAAAAGGATTTACAATCACTCAATTTGGAACTCTCTAATTGTGAGGCTGAGTTAGATGCGAAGAACGCAGAGATTAAAGCGTTACAAGATCGTGTTAAATCATTGAAATCTCAGTTAGATAGGTACATCGAGGACTTAGAAAAGGATGCTGCTTCCAAACCTGCTATCACTGAAGATTTGAGTAGGGATTTTAGAGAGCTCTCACTAGAAGATGGCCAGAAGCTTGACGTAAAGAAGAGCCAAGAGTTAATTACTCAAGTATTGAAAGGAGTTCAGGAATGCTACAATAAGAATGCTACGCTTGATAATCTTTCCGAGCAGATCAACGAAGTATTTGACTCTGTTAAGGAATTCGATAGTATTATTGAGCAGTTACATGAAGCGAACCACACCAATGCCGAGATTGCAGGTCTCATTGACGAAAAAGACAATATAATCACAGACCTTAATAGTCAGTTAGAGGCAGCAACAAATGATGCTACTAATTTGCAGCATGCTATAAATAATCTTGAAAACGATCTCAAGACTCGTTCAATCCATTCTGAGAGCTCATCAAAGAAAATTGAAGAGTTAGAGGAGACCATACGTTCACTCGAGTTAGACCTTGAAGCGGAAGAGGAATTACGAGCCGAGTTGACAGAAGTGAGAACCATGTTTGATAAAACAAAAGAGGATTTGCATGTCTTGAATGAAGATATCCTAGATCTTGAATCCAAAAACTCTGAGCTACTCTCTGAGCTGGAAAAGGAGCATGCAGAACGTGATCACCTCGAAACAGAGATTTCTATGTTACGCGAAGACTTTGAATCTACTGAGAGGATTCTTGGAAATCAAAACCATGAGCGCAATCGACTTTTGGAGAATATCAAGGACCTTAATGGACGAATTACAGATCTAGAGTCCTCGAAATTAGATTATGAGAAGAAGAATAAAAATCTTTCAAAGAGAATGAATGAGTTGAATTCTACAAAAGAGGAGTTGTTGAATGAAATTGGAAGAAAGAATGCTGCATTAGGTGATGTTGTTAAAGAGAGAGGCAAATTAAGTCGAGATATGGAACTATTAAGTCATAGTTATAGTCAAGAGACAAGCAAGAGCAATAACTTGGAACGCCAGATATTATCTCTTGTTCAGGCTACTTCAGCCAGCAATACAATTAATGCAAGCAATGCTGGAGCCATTTTTAAGCAACAGACATATCATCGCATGCTTGAGCTAGATAAGGAAGTTCAGACTCAACGTGAAAAAATGAAAGCACTGGAACTTGATTTACAGGATAAAAATCAAAAATACTCAAAGCGTGGTTCCGACTTCTTTGCAGTGTTATCAGATATTCTTTCAGCAGTTAGTGCATCTTCTGAAAAAACTTGGCAGTCCAAAATTTCTGAAGCTATGGATGAGATTCGCCGTAATCCTGGAACAGCTATAGATAATTGCAAAAAATTGGGTAGTTTGATTCGGGAGGGTATCAAAAAGATTGGTGATAAGTGCGCCGACCTGGAAGATAAAATTACGGAACTTAAGAAAGCTGCTAGTATGGCACACATGGGATCAACGACTTCTGAAGATGATCATTTAGCTGTATGTATAAGAGGAGACTTTCTCTCAATTTTGAAGGAAAAAAATTATTACTAACTTTTACGTTTTTTTACTTATAGACTAATCTTGAAGAATGGAGTAAAGTTGATGATTCCAGTTCTATAATCAAAAAGCCATCTCAACAATTGCGACATGTCAGTTCAGAAGTAATGCAAAAGTTGTCTGGTACATTTGTAGGACAAATCTGGATTTATCGATACCGTGAAATGAAGACAAGGTTTGAAAAAGAAAGAGAGGCACGCAAAATGGAATTCGATTCATACAACACTTATGTTAAGCAACTAGAAGATGAGGTTCACAAGTATCAGAATAGATATAAGAGTGCAGTGGAGGCCATAAACAAATTGCAGTCATATTCTTGATGCTGTCATTAATCTGAGGCCAAGGAAAACATGAAATGTTAAGCAAATAAAGGTAAATAGCAGTATTTTCTTCTGTAAATCTATATCTAGCATGTATCATTATCTTGAAAAATACTTTAAATATTATATGAAATTACCCATCTCAAGACCAAAGGGAAAGCAGCAAAATGTTCATTATTATCGAAAGTCGAAATATTAGATTTATGGTCGAGGGAGATGAAAATTTAGAAAACAATTGTGACACTGTACTTATGGTTATCTTAAAATCCCTGTGACCTTTGACATTTTGATCAGAGCACTTCCACATTGTCTCATCCTCAATTGCGAACTGTTTAAATCCAAGGAAGGAAATGGTTTTGTCGGGAAGCGCTGCCATTTGTAAAAATTACTGGTTTGTGTTTGATTCATTGATGCAATTGTATGATAGCTTCGTCTAGTTTTAGGAGTTGATTTCAAGCTTGGTGGTGGTTTAAAAAGAGTTGGATATTGGTGTTGGATAGATTTCCCTAATGTAAAAATGAATTTGTTAGAACTTATCAAATTTTGGGGACAGGAAAAAGAATGGAACTTACATTGGGCAGCCACTGATTGTTTCTGTGCTTGTTTGGCTTCTTTGTTGAAATACTTTAGCATCTCCGTAGTCAAAAACCTTGAACGTTGTAACATGTTGTTCGAAGCCGGCAATTGTGACCATGTTTGATGGTGAGGAAATGTCAAGATAAGTTCATCTTTTTGTATGCTTTTGTTAGTACGAAGAAGAAAATAAATATTAGATTGACATATAATGTTTTTAAATTACCTTGAGCTCTGGTGAGGGCGACATACAGAAGTCGACGCTCTTCGTTGATTTGATCTGGTGAATCATGAGAACGAGAACTTGGAATTGAGTTATCGTGGACATTTGTTAAAAATACAATTGGCCATTCTAGACCTTTTGCTGCATGAACTGTCGAAACCACAAGTTGCTTCATAGACTGTTAGTATCAAGGTATGATCTCAACGCAATGGCACTTATAAAACTTACCCCAGGTTGTGGTGTTACGTTATAAAATGCTGTACTTTGTAACACTATTTCTAAACAAGATCGGCTATCTTGATCTGAAGCAAGTTTAGACTCAACAGTAGGTTGTAAACTTCGAATGTAATCAAAAAGATCTTCTAATTCTTGGATTTTCGCAACATAACTTGAAACCGAAAACCTTTTCATGATTGTCTTTTTATACTCAATTTTTTCAATAACATAGTTGATGCTCGTTAATAAATTTTCAAGACTAGTCGGGTTTTCTTGAAAAATTGCATTGGCCTTTCTAATCATGTCTAAGAATTCTTGGATCTTTGTACTGTTTTTGGACGAGATCCAAAGTTGGTGGTTTTCAAGTACCTCCAATAACGGCATGGATTGAGCTCTTTCCATTGCAGTTTTAAGTGCTGTCGGAGATATAAATACTTTATACGCACGTAGCAGTTGCCAAATAAATATATTTCGATGCGGAAATTGGAGCATTCGCATTATTGTAATGACAAGATTAGCAGTTTGTGTTTCTAAAATTGAAGCACCGCCTATTAGAACTGGGTTAATATCGTGTCGTTTTAATTCTTCCATTAAGCCTTTTAAAGCATAGCTGGTCCGTGCCAAAATAACAATCTGCTCAATAGGAACATTTTTCTCAAGATGAAGGCGTTGGACTTCTCTGGAAATCCAAACATTTTCAGATGAATTGTGTATAAACCTTAAAAGTTTGGGAGACGGTAACTCCGCTTTATTTTCTGTGACGTGTGATGCTAATGGAATTACTCCAGTAGATCTGTTTGGATCTTGCTCAAGCAAAGCAATTGCAGTATCAAGGATTTTTTGTTGAGATCGGTAATTGGTGTTGAGGGTTACTGTCTGAACATTGGGCAATTCAGCTCGCATCCTGCCAAACAAACTAGAGTCAGCACCAATAAAGCTGTATATGCATTGATCTGGATCACCGACCGCAAAAAGTGTGGATGTCGAGCTTGCTAGGCGTAATATATTCCAGCACGGGTATGAAACATCCTAATCATAAGTTTTAAGAATAAGCAAATTAAAGTCTCTCATTTTGAGTAAATCTTACCTGTAGCTCATCCACCAGGACAGCACTATAATCTTCAGCGAGAGAAGGAAATGCTTTCAATAATTTTCCGGCCATTATAATAAGGTCATCATACTAAAGTTTATTTCAGTTAGATGAAGTTATCAATAGAAAGAAATCAATTAGTAAAAAGACCATACATCAAGTAAGTTACTTCTTTGCATTTCCATATTGTATTCTGCAAGAACTTGATCTGCTTCCATCCGAAACTGCTGGTCGCTATAAAACAACATGTTTCTAGATTTTCTAAGTTTCGACTCTAAAGCAGCATCTTTCAACGCATGAAACTTCTTCTTGTTGGTTATGTTCAACTTGTTTCTCACGTTCTAAAGGGAGAAACCAGTTAGTACGGTTATAGTAAAAGGCTTGCTTCAATAACGACAAAACTCAACTAACTTCAAGAACATATGCTTGATCCCATTTATCAGCAATCAGCCAGTCATCAGTCATTCCGATAAGATGTCCGTGCTGAGTGAGTAGACACTGAGAGAACGAATGGAATGTGTGAATTTGAAGGCGGTCTCTAATGCTCTGGCCAACAATTGAGCCAATCCGATTTCGAAACTCTTGAATAGCTCTGTTGGTTAAAGTGAGAATCAGGACACGGTCAGGAGAGACATTCTGTGACACAAGGTAGGCCGTTCGGTAGGCAATTGTACGGGTTTTACCTGATAGGGGAGGGTGGCAGAAACGCTGTGGTTAGACAATAATGAAATAAAAGCTTATTTTCTTCTTAGTATACCTGTACCAGGACCGGCTATAACTTGAACATTGGATTCAAGAGGTTTTGTTACTGCTTCGAGCTGCTCATCATTCACAACGATCTCAATTTCAAACGTCTTTTCTTCTGTTGACTCCATAATGCAGCGAGTGGTTTTAAGTCAAGGAGAATATATTGTTTTGTTTTCTTTGGGACATTTATCAACCTGCACTACCAGGGATACAGAAATAACAAAAAGGCTAATTCTGACTGTAAGAATCCACTCACATTATCTATCTGCTACATTTCAGGTGATTTTCACAGCGTTTTCATAATTTGATTACTTTATTTAACATGAAGAACTTCTAATCTACTCTTCCATTTCATCACCATCATCGCCTGCGATCTCGTCAATAGCAAATGCCTTGGCTTCCTCGAGCAATTCCTCAGGAATAAACTGGTGTAAGCCGTTAGTAGCAGATGCACTGACCCAGCTGATCTCAAGTTCAAATTCCTTGTCTTTGGAATCCTCATGTGCAAGATAAATGATCTTTGCAGCCTCCTTGACACCTTCGTGGACAGTCAGATTTCCGAGGTCCAGCTTCTCTAACTCAGATTTAGCTGTTTGACGACCTTTACCAGTGGCGGCACCCAGGTAGCCCCAGCAGGTTCCACTAGGCTCAATCATGTATAAATGAGGGCCATCTTCGTCTACACCACCAATAATTGTAGTAATTCCAAATGGTCGTACAGAGTTATATAATGTGTAGGCCTGAGCATAGCTTCCCAAGCGATTTGCCAACGAAGTGACAGGAACAGGAGTCTTGTAAATGGATCTCCATGATCGTGCCTCATCACGGCCTCTGTTAACAAAATGTCTTCCATCCGGTAATAATCCAGAATAAGCCTAAGTAGAGTTAGTCTCAGGGTAAAAGAGACGTTGAGGGTGGTTTGGATAAAACTTACAACACCAACGTGCTTGTCAATTGTCTGAAGACGCTTATTAGCCCCGGGCACCAGAAGTTTCGAGTTGATGATCTTCTCCACAGCAAATACTACACCGTCTTTACACTTGATGGCAATAGAAGTTCCAGCGTTTTCGACAGCCTTGAGGGCATACTCAACTTGGAAGTTTCGTCCATCTATGTCGAAGGGGCATTAGAATAAAAAAAAAGATATTACAGAACAACAGATGACAAAAGAACATACCAGGACTGAATGTACTGTTTGATAAATCGTAACCAGTTCCAATTGAAGTCTATAATAATAATAAGAACATGTTAATAACTTGGATTGTAGTTCAAGTGGCGATTCAGCAAAAAGTAAAATAAAAGGCATGGTTCTAAGAGAACAGCACAAATTAGAATTTGCATCCAGATTTAATCATACCATTGTAAATCTGATCTATACTAGAGTAAATAGTCCTGTTGAGTGGGATTTAGAATGAAAATGAAAGCAGAGGAGCTGTAGGTGATGAAAAGAAATCTATAGTTTTTGGCGTTGTTTGGTGAGGTTTTGCCAACTTTTTTCTGGAAACGAATCTACAATGTGGATGACTAATGAAGATATTCTCAACATACATATAAAAGCCGAAAGCCCATAAGAATTAGATTTAAATAAATTATGTTATATGTTATGAGAGAATGAAATAATATGGGTCTTTTTGTAAGAAAGTAGAATCATAATAATCTATGTAAGAAGGTGCTGTTCAGTTATCTCAAAAGCCATCCGACGACGAATGTTCGGCATATCTTTTTGTGAAAAGGACATGATGTCCTTGTTTCTTGAAATTACTTCAACCATTTTGCTCACAAACACTCCGCAATCAAACGAGTTCTTTTGCTGAGGACACTGAAGAGTTGAGCACATGTCGTACTTGTCATAACCCATTTCATCCAAATTGGAATCTGGGTACGTGGATTTTGTTTGGGAATACATGTAGTCACGTAGTAGATCAAGAGCAGTGGATCCAGCTCCGTTCATGGAATCATAGAACTCAAATCTCATGTCTCTGTTATTTATAACTGCAAGGCACCAATGTGTATTGTGTCGATTTATAGGCACAAATATAAAATCCTGTTTAGTGACATCTATTCCCTTTCGCTTTGCCCATCGTGCAACTCCAGAGTAACCTCTGGTTTGTAGGGTGCTAAAGAAATGTGTAGAAAATGCAAAACAAGCTGGAAGCTGACCGTTGCTCTCTTTTGATCGCTCCGATATCATGCTCAAGTAAAAGTCAATGATGTTGTCATTAAGCCATTGACCATCTCGTAACGTTCGTAGATCGTAGACACTAATACCAATACGGTAAGCAAAAACAAGTTCAGTGGCTTCATCTCGACGCGACCAAAGACTTTCCACCATATGGACAGACTTGGGGTCAAGCAGAGGTACGCCTTCTTGTGCCTTCTTTCTTCTCTGTTCCTCTTCTTCAGTCTTCCGGAGTTGTTCAACATCCCTTGCTAGTTTTTCCCTTCGAGCCACTAGGGCCATATAAGCTTGGGCATAAATTTCAGAACTGGGAGCTTGCTCAGGTAGCTCAACTCGAGGAGGAGTATAATACCAAGAGGCAGCATACGGGAGAGGCCTCCTAGTGGACAGTCTTTTTTCATCAAATCGAAAGGCACGCATCACACCTGGAGAACTGAGTACGCTGTTACCTGTGTATTTAGATGGACTTTCAACACTATGAGAAGAACCCCCTCCATGGACGGAAGCAAATTTCTTATTCAAAGGAGAGCTGGTTGCATTAGGAGAAGGATGGGACTCAGTGTGATTTAGAATTCCAAGTCTATGGCGTCTAAGACCATCAAATAATTGGAGAACTTTCACGTTGGATTCTGAGTTCGGTTGTTTTAGTGGTGAATCAGGCACCACTTTATTAGTACGGGTTCGAAAATCAAATGAAGGGGTGACAGCAGGTTTGAAAGTCTTTGGAACTGGGCCAATGGTGCTTGTAACTTGTTTTTGCGGAGTTTTTAGGTCAAAAGTGGTATCAATGTCCATTGGGGAGCCAGGGGGTAGAGATGAGAACTGAGGATTTTGCAAGATTTTATTGCGAAACGGGGTAAAAAGGCCATCTGAGGGCATACCCATTTGGCGTTTGAAATAAACTGACTTAGTAGGTTCGTTGGATAATTCTGTCAATGTGCTAGTCTGCGCCGGTTTTTTGGTCGTTGGTGTATCTTGATTCCAATGGAATGATCCTGGAATCTTGGATACAGGAGAAGCCACCAAATTTTGGGCATCTATAGGCTTTTGATTATTTGAACTGGAAAACTGAATTGGATCTGGGAATAGACTATCGATTGGTATTGATTGTTCGTTCTTCTGTGGAAAGGGGTGTTGTGTATTGTTTTTCAAAATTGAGGCATCAGAATTAATCCTTCGTCGTTTATTCTGCTGAACATTTTCTTGATACGTGGTATTAATGAATGAATAAATTGACTTTGTACCATGTAACAGGACCGATGAGAAAAAATCAGCACCAGCATAAGCACAAGCTCCCATCGTTTGAACAAGCGCAGTAAACTTCTCTGAAGTTGTATCGGATTCTTCGCCATCATTATCATTTTCGGTCAGACTTTTATCCACGTACTCTTTACTTGAGCTCGTGTTAAGTACGTTGTCATCGTGACTTAATCCTGCTAGTTGTTTGTTTGGACTTGGTTTACGGGCAGGGCTAATATATTTGTCGAAAAATTGGTAATGACGCTCTGGAAGTTCAGGAGATCGACTTTCATCAAATGCAACAGTGAATGCGTCAATAAAAGGCCGTTTGCGAGTAGCAACATGGTGGCGAGGTGACTGGGTAGTGTGTTGTAAGTCTTGACGTGCATAAAGCGCTGATTGCTTAGGGTCGGTAGCATTCGCGTTGCCTCCAGGTCCCTGGCCTTGATGAGGAGAATGGATATCGTTCATTGATTTAGCAGCTAATATGTGCTGGCATCAAGAATGTGATAGATGAGGGAGCAAGGTACGTTGGTACAGGATCGAATCTAAATTAACAATCACCGTGGGAGGGTTCTGGATAAAAAGCGAGGAGTTCTGAAAAAATACAGACATCAAAATAATGGATAAAGCTTAATCCCTAGTGTCATAAGTGTGTCATCATTTGTCATCGTTATATACATACGGCCGTCGGTTTTAGCAGAGCCGCGGCTTGGCCCAAAGGCTGATTGCGGAGAAATAAAATAATATATAAACGGCATTTCCTCAGATTTTTATGATTCTTATCTATTCTTCCTTTTTTTTCAGGTTCTTTATTATCATCTATCCTTATTTTTTTCATCCTACTTCAATTCGATCAACCATGTCAGTCAATGAGTTTGACAGAGCCACAGAGGCAGCTGAGTTTCTGAAAAGTCACTACCCGCCTTCTTTCACTACACCAAAGGTCGCTATCATTTGTGGCACAGGACTCGGAGGCATTTCAAACATTTTGGAAAGTTCCAGTAAAGTTGAGGTTCCTTACGATAAAATCCCCGGATTCAAGCAGTCTACAGTCCAAGGCCATGCCGGAAAGCTTATTCTTGGACTCATTGGATCCAATAAAGTTCCTGTTATCTGCATGGTTGGCAGACTGCACTCCTACGAAGGTTATGATGTCAAAGATACTGTGTTTCCTGTAAGGGTTTTCACAGTTCTCGGAGTCCCTACCTTGATTGCTACAAACGCAGCTGGAGGTTTGAATAAGGGCTACAAAGTTGGTGATGTGATGATTTTAGATGATCATATTAATCTACCTGGATTCGCTGGACTGCATCCCCTAAAAGGGCCTAATGATGAAAGATTTGGATCTCGATTTGTACCATTGAGTGATGCTTATGACTTGGAACTGCGTTCTTTAGTGTTTAAAGCACAGCAGGAGCTTAATATTTCAAGAAATGTCCATGAAGGTACATATGCATTTGTTAGTGGTCCTACATTTGAGTCTCGAGCAGAAAGCAGATATTTGCAGGCTGTAGGTGCTGATGCAGTTGGAATGAGTACAGTTCCTGAGGTGGTTGTGGCTCGTCATGGAGGTATGAAGGTGCTTGCATTGTCGTTGGTTACAAATGAAGCTGTCACTGCGAAGCCTCCTAGTGGAAAAGATATCGCAACTGCTAAAGCCATGGATGATGGAATTGCTAGCCATGAGGAAGTTCTAGAGGCTGGAAGATTGGCTTCTTTGGATGTAGAGAAGATTATAGAAAATGTTGTCAACAATTTGTAACGATCCATAATGAATTTTAGTAGCATCTCATCACTATGTTTAATGAGTCTTTCAAGGGTGTTGGTATATTTTACTTTTTTTCTTCTCTCCAAGTGATTTATATTATTACTATTACCAATACTATGACTACTCGTCAACAACTCCTGCTGATTCCCATTCACCCTTCAAGTTCTCCTTCCATAAAGTGACTTTGTTATCACCTCCAGAGACAGCCAAGACGTTTCCAGAAAGAGACCAGCTCACTCTCCAAACAACATCAGGGAACTTTTCATCGCGCAAAAGCTTTTGTTTCCAAGGTCCATTATTCTCTTGTGTCCAGATAATAACAGTTCTGTCTTGTGAAGCAGACGCAATATATGACTTTGAAAGGACTGAAGGTGACCAAGCAACATCACGAACCCAGTCAGAGTGACCCTTGAGAGTAGCCTCTTCGACATAGTTGTTTAGGGTAGCACTAGTAATAATAGTTAGCATAAAGAAGGCATGGGGAGGAATCATAATTAAGCACTTACTCAAATTTCCAGATCTTAACCAAGTTGTCGCATCCACCAGTAACAAAGCGTTTGGTTTCTTGGTTTTGGCCCTGCAAAGTTGTAGGGACAAGAGAGCCAGAAACCGTTGGAGGTGCCCAAGAAGCAGAATTAACACCAATAGCATGAGCAGGGAATGATACAGAATCAGGTTCACCTTCATCCTTGAATTCAATGATTGAGACTTTGCCATCAGATGAGGAACACAACAAAAGAGCACCGTACTCTTGAGGAGCCCATGATACAGAGTTGACAGAAGCTTGATGGGAGGTGTTCTGAACAATATTAGACCAACCACCATTCTCCTCTCGCCAAATGATGACTTTTCCATCATATGAAGCTGATGCCAGAATAACACCAAACTTGGGATGAGCCCAAGCTACTTGCCATACAGGACCATCATGTCTGCAGAGGAAACGAAATAAACAGTTAGATCAGATCACACTTCAGATTATCATAAGTGGCCCAAAACGCAGAAAACTTACCCTCGAAGAGTCTCTATTAGTTTTTGATTTTCTCCATCAATTTCAAAGATCTTGATGGTTTTGTCTGATGAACAGGTTGCCAGTCTCTTGCCGTAGTAATCCAGGACAGCATCATGCTAGTACTCTGTTAGTAACGCAGGCGTATTGTTTTGTGTGAAAATATTTGAGCTAACATACAATTAAATCATTATGAGCATTGCGAATCGACACCTATTTAGCGAGACAAAGTTAGAATGTTGACTAGTTTGATTTGGCTTTTTAAACCCGTAGATAAATATTTCGTTTTCCAAGAGTTCAGCGTAAGGAGCACAGAAAGCAGAATCGTTGGAATATCTGTTGAGAGAAAAGGCACTTACCATTTCTTAAGTGTTTTATATATGTAATAGTCTGGAACCTTTGTATTTGTGTATGTTTTGTGTGTTGGTTCTAAGAATATATCTGTATCTATATATAATGCGGGTTATAGACAGAATTGAGAGTTTCTATGGTTGATGAAAAGGATTTGAGGTGGACTCTGTTGATGGTGGTGGAGGGTTTTTGTGAGAGTTAACGAGTGCTGCTGATGGGAAATCGATTTCGTGGCATTTTGGGTTGGGTTTTCTTATGTCATCAGGGAGAGAAGGAAGGGATGAGCATGGAAACTCTTTCAGTGAAGATATTTGGCAACGGGAAAAGAGGGAAGTGCTTCTTCAGCTGGTATGGTATGTTGTTGGTGTGTAGATGAAAAGGATGGAATCATTGAATAGGCTTGAGCTGGTGCTTAATTATGGCTTGCACTAGGTATGTTCAGCATTGTGATTGCCTTTTATATGACCTTCTCACTCCTAGAATACTTAAATCATATGGCAGTTTACTAGAACATTTTCACATATACCATACTAGTTTTATAAAACTGCGAGTTTCTTGGATTATCTACAAATCGTGAAGTTTTTCATGTTTTCACTTAGATGATAATTGGAATATTGAGAGTTGACACATTTTTCATAATATACCCATCTCATTTAGCTTGCATTGTTGGAATAAGAATTGTTATCGTTTTGGAAATTTAATTTTTTATTATTTTTTATTTCTCTTCGTCACATTTTGATCAATGTTTGTTTACGCTACCATCCTGCCATTCTAACATGGATCAACCAACCAAAGTAAGACCATTCCCATGGGTCGACGTGGTTTGTTTCTGTCATGAAGAAGAATTGAGCCCTACTACCACCACCATTACTCACTCTTTGAATGATTCGGCTATTGAAGAAGATGAAGATGATCATCCAAGCGACAACCAACAAAAATCAACAGGAGTAAATGAAAATCAGACTAAGCAGTTCAATAAAATTCCACAGTCTATTTGGGATCCGTTTTCTAGATACCCGTTATCATCTCTGTATTTTTGTGAACATTGCCATTCTCATCGATGTCCAAGATGTGTCGAGGAGGAGATTGTGTGCAGGTACTGTCCGCAATGCATGTTTGAAGTTACTCCTAGTAGCGCTCGTGCTGATGGAAACAGGTGTACAAGGAACTGTTTTCGGTGCCCTGAGTGTTTTACAGGAACTACGATTGTATCTACTACAAAACATGCTGGTGGAGGAGGGAATCGCGTAAATTCACCAACATCTAAAGGCAGTACCAGCACCAATACAGGTAGTGATGAAATATCAGTTTATACGCTATCATGCCCACATTGTTCGTGGACATCAGAGTCGGTCGGACTTGTGTTTCGGAAAACAACATCGCTAGTCTCACTGGTCCAGGCGTCAAACCTCCGAAACCAGACCAAAGTTGATGAACGATTTCAAGCCATGCGAGATTTTTACTTTCAACGAAGTTTAGAGGAAGGAGTTACTATGGCAGCCTCGTCTAGTCGTGGGGCCGAGTACGAAGAGCTAAAGAAAAAAGCAGCAGCAGCATCATCAGGTAAAACCAGCACGTTTGCTGAGATTTTGGAGCGAAGGATTAGGGATAAAAGTAGAAAGGATCCTGGGTCTGAGATTTACGAAGATATTGAAGAAGTTGATGAGGGAGCTGATCAAAGTGATGCATTAGTGCAAGCTACCTTGTCATTGTTTGTTGAGCAGGATTATAAGACAGTAGGCATTGTTAGAAGAGATCCAATTGACTTTGAGCAAGGATTTCCGTTACCGCAAATGCTGAGAGCAAAGCGAACCAAACGATGTCGAGGGTGTCATCATATCTTGGTGAAGCCAGAAAGCAAGCCCTCCGCCACCAAGTTTAAAATCAAGCTGATGGCCTTGTAAGTTGTTGTCTGCATTGTGTGAAGCAAAAGTGGAAGAAGAAAGAAGACGAGCATGAACTAACACTGAATTGAATCATAGAAACTACCTACCCGAACTACGAGTCTCGCAATTTCCTCCAAAAGTTCCATATCCTACAGTACTACGTGCCAACAAGACTCACACGTTACTGTTGACGATTACGAACCCCATGCATGTGGCCATGAAGGTAGTCTTATCAGCAATTCCACAGGATTCGAAGCAGTATCCTCATAAAGTTACTATAGTAACCCCTTCAGTCGATTTAGGTGCCAGTTCAGAGCTTTGGAACGAGGCGTCGCTTGTAAGTGGGGTGCCTGCTATGTTTATTAAGCGAGAAAGTGCTGTTACCAAGCGAGTGGCCGTTGAAGGGATGCGGTCAAGTGAGTTTAGCATTGGAAGTGGTGGAAGTGGAAGTGTTACTGGAGGTAATAATAGTGGGAGTAGCAGCAGTGGAGGAAGCGATGGTGGTGCAAGTGGGGGCATGTACCAAAGGGGCCGCAACTGGTGTACAATCGCAGTTGAAGTGGTACCTTCTGGCTTGATGGAGGTTCTTGAGATTCCGCTGTTTGTGAGCTTTTCATTCCAGGTTCCAGATGAAGATAAAGAGGAAGGGAATGTGAGTAAAAAGAGACAAGATGAAGATGATTCCAAGGCTGGAAAGCAGAAAGAACTGTCAGCAGCGGCGTTATCATCATCGACATCGTCGTCTTCTTTGAAATCTCAAACACAATCTCAATCGCAGTCTTCATCACAATCACAATCTAAATCTCAATCTTCATCCCAGCCTTCATCGTCATCTTCATCTTCATCACCATCATTAGCATCATCAGAAGAAACCATTAGTATTGGGTTCTGGACAGTATTGGGAGTTTGCGACATTACTTCCTAAACAGGATGTCAACCTAACCCTTGAATGTCAAATTAATTATTTTAGTATACCAAAAAGAAACGACTAGAAATTACCGATCTTGAATAATTTATTTTTTATACACTAGAATCAGGAGAACAAGGGGGGCAGATTTGAAAATAAAATAAATGAAAAATAAAAATATTATATAATATCCACTATATAATATTGATTTCGGTAGTAAAAATAAAATAAAATATATAAATGTAGGTACGAACTAGGTACATGTAAGTGTACGCGTTTCCCGACGCGTCTTGATTCAAACGCGCGTTTTGACCTTTTTTTTTTTTTTTCTCAATAGAAATCAATCCAATTACGCTTGAATAGGCAATTGAACCGCGTTTCTGGAAAAGTATTATGGGTAACGCACTTTTGGAGATGTTGTAGGTGGTTTTGATGGATATTTGCCAGTGGAAAAGAAAGAGAAAAAAAAGGGTAAAATGAGAGATCCCAGTAATTAGCACTGTTAGTATTTGTAGTTGCTAGTATTTATTTGCCAAGTATCAACTGTTTAATACTAGAACAAAAAAGCCTTTGCCATATAGTTTAATCCATGTTTAATTCAAACTTTACTTTGAATTGATGTCGAAGACTGTTAGCGTTTTTAACACTAAAAAATTGCAAAATGTCGGCATGATTCTTTCGCTTCCCCCAGACTTTAACTAATAATATTTATTTTTATTTTATTTTTGTTCTTAGTGGTATTTATTATTATTATATTAGTTGACTGCTTTGGGTGACGATAGTGGCAATGGCAGTGGCAATGGCAGTGGCAATGGCAGTGGCAATGGCAGTGGCAATGGCAGTGGCCGTGGTGGAGAATGGAGATCTCTTGGTACTGAGAGGGAGAAAAAAAAAAAAAAAAAAAAAGAGGTGAAAATTATTTTTTGGACTGAATAGATGGATCTTTTCTGTATGGTAAATATTTTGTATGATAAATGCTGGGTGTATTTCAAAAACGACAAAAAAAGAACTACAACCAGTATGTGATGCAGTTGAAATCGGCCCAGCATGATTGAACATTGAACATTGAACATTGAACATATGAACATAGCAGTACATGTAATATATTTTAGTATGGAAATCATTTCACTTGAAAATAGGCAGATTTTGCATTTCTCATGATGCTTTTTATACAACTCATGATATTTTTCACATCTTCCATATTATTTTCCTATATATATTATTTTTCACACTAAATTTTATTATTTCGTTTGTCAAAGAAGCGACTTGAAGAAACGTAGAATGAAAACAATCACGTAAATATAATTAGACAAAGAACCAGAGCTACAGAACAAAGAAACCACACATTTTATTCAAGTCTAATTTGATAGTTATAACTTAGCATTTAAGACTTAAGAATTATATTATCTACCCCTACCCATTACTACAGCTTTACTTTGTACATGAAAATATGCCGCTTTTACCATGGGACTTGTCAGATCACAGATGGCTGATGGATTAGAGACGCGACGTGAGATGAAAAAGAAAAAACAAAAGCAAAAGTATCAGTTTAGTACTAACCTGTTTTAAGCCTTTAGCATTAAAATCTTTGTCTTTTGTTATACTATACAATGTTTTCAACCACTAAATGAGACTAAAAGTCAACTAGGTTTAGGGTGTATAAGGTTTTCGGTTAAACATTTGCATAAATAATCCGGTAGGTTTTTCATGTTTTCCATGTATTTCCTGTACTTTTATGTGGTATTTTTTACATTTACGGTGACTAATCTAGGTTAGGTGAGTGTTTATTGGTTGACAGGTAGGATGAGCACTTGACACTGGTGGGCCAATCAACAGCAGGTATTATTTGACTTGAGAAAATTTGCATATTGGTTTAGGGCTTTTGTGACATTTATTTATTTATTCATTTGTTTTTTACTTTTTACTAATGATATTCCAGGTACTTGTTACTGGACCAACAGTAGTAAAAAAGTGTTGTAAAGTGTAGCAAAGTATAGCAAAGTTATGTTAATGTATGAACTTGATAGGTCTTGAATAGGACAGCCATAGACCCAAAACAAAGTACCAGGCTTTTGTTTTTTCATCCCCATTATGTTCCACAGAAGCAGCAGCAGAAGTAGCAGCAGCAATAGCAAGTAATAACTCGCCCTGAAACAGTCCTACAATATTCCAGACGTTACAGACTACGAATACAAGCAATTTACACTAAACAATTTGTCACAAGTCCATCCACTTGATTACAGTTTCTAAAATGCCGTTGTAGTCCTAGTGTTCAATGTGTGTGAAGAGTCGGATCTCACCTTCGGCTATTCAACTCCGGTACTTTTTTAATATTCATTTCATATTTATTTTATTTATTTTATTTTATTTTTCATTTTATTTTTTCTTTGTTCGCTTCAAATATTTCTCTCTGGTGGCCCATATATTCATTTCGAACTCTTCTCAATTATTCCCTTCAGCTACCAACCTCCCTCTTAGCGAACCTCGTTTAACTCCATTTATGTGAACTTCGGTAACCTGGAAGACCTTCGGTGATTTCCAACGATTTTTCAATGGGTTTTTCACAACTGTTTCTGCCTTTCTCAGCTGACGATTGGCATATCCACCATATATTTACCACATATTCACCATACTTTTACCACAACTTTCATAACGGGGTCCATTTTAATTGATTCCCACGCGTCAAATGTGGGAGAACAACGCATCCACTCTAGTCCTAATGGAGCATGGTTTCGATAT
This sequence comes from Geotrichum klebahnii, assembly GCA_030570935.1. Taxonomy (NCBI): domain Eukaryota; kingdom Fungi; phylum Ascomycota; class Dipodascomycetes; order Dipodascales; family Dipodascaceae; genus Geotrichum; species Geotrichum klebahnii. The sequence continues at coordinate 91,273 of JAJLWW010000049.1, forward strand.
CAATTTAAGCATTGACAAATAAAAAACACCTATTTCTACTTATTGCTTTTTGCTTAATTGCCCAATTCGATTTCATGCTGCAGATATACGCACGGCTGATACGACACTACGGACATAGGCCTGTGTTTGTTTTTGATGTTGCAGTATCTGTAACTGACAGTAACAACACCAGCTTCACTCTCAGCATAATTTACTGTAGATTTCCCTACTGCTAGTTTGGGCAATATGCAGGTTGGCTCTCTGACTTTCTACATTTGTTATTGTGCTGCCTCAAAATTCCGTACCATGAGAAGTACCCCCGTGGTGGTGCTGCCTTATTCCGGTGTGGCAGTTATTGGCAGACGTAAAAGCTCAAAAGTGGTACATTACTACAAGTACCCCTGTTCTTTCTTTTTTTCACGTAGTTCCAGTACCACGTATTCATCGGTGGCTATTATTGTGCCACTCAAAGCCTGAACGGTGGTATCTTCCACTCCTCGGCAAAGGAAACACATACTTACATAAGGAACTAGTCATTTTCTTCATAATGATTTACATTATTTTACACTAATGCATCTTAATTATTATTTCACGGTACATAACAGTGCAGATTGTTGCATTTACTGAGTCTTATTACCATTATAAAAGTCTAAATCTCATGGCAGGGTTCGTCTGTCGCTGACTCAGCACAGATCCTTTTTGTATATTTAGCTCCATTTAGCGTTACTTGACATTTTTAGCATTACTTAGCATAATTTATTATAATTTAGTTTTATTTAGCAGTATTTAATATAATATTTCAATTTCCACCCATTCACTTACTTCCAATTCACTCCTTCTTTCAACTTTCCTCTTCTTACCTTTTATATATTTCTTTCTTCCTTTTTTTCCCTACTATTCCTTTTCATTCTTGATTTATATATTTTCGAACTTTTCTATTCAACGTTACTCTTGCCTTATTCTAACTAGTCGGCCGTTCATTGAAAACAATCAGCTTAATCATGCTCTGTTCAAATGCTCCCCCGTCTACCTCCAATTTAAACTCAACCACAAATCCCCAATCCGAGCTGAAAACTCTCAAATCTGCTCTGACTAAAGCTTCTAATACTCAGTCATCACAAGCCGCCTCTGAAATCATTCCATTCAAGCCATATCCTCACACAGATTCAACAAATACAAGTGCCAACACCTCTAATACTTCCACCCACAGCACGAACACTTGTGCTTCGTCCCTGTCTTTTCCCGACTCAAAAATGACAACCAATAATCCTCCTAGACTCAACGCCCTGCTTGAGACCAGTCGGCAAAATGATATTAATGCCCCTATCTCTCAGGTGAGCGCCACAGGCCAGGACTTTACGAGTGCCACACAGCTTCCCACAACTAATAATCCCTCCAAACCCCCAACCGAGTTGGTCTTCACAAAAAAGGCAATCCTTCGTAAATCTTGTTCTTCTACTCAAACTCTCTCTGCCCTCGTTGCGTCTTCTCAGCAAACAACCAGCTGTAACATCCACAATCCAGCAGCTTCCAGAACTTCTTCAACATCTTCGTCCTCTTCTTTTTCATCACAACACTCCAACGTGTCTCCTACTACCACATGCGACCAGTGTGTCTCGAGCTCTACAACTACCGAATCCCGCAACCAAAAGACCTCCTCTACCTCCACTGAATCAATAATTTCTTCTCCCCCTAATAAGTCATTCTCTAATTTCTCAAGATCCCCCATTCTTTCAGTAGAAATCGGCGCCCAGTTCTCCTTCAAGTCCACGAACCACATTTCCAATAACCCCAACCCTAACATTGCATCGAACGAAAACCCTAGTCCTGGTTTAGCCAAACCAAACCCTACTACCCAAATCGTACAGCCAGCAAATACAAATGGTGGTTCCAAACCATATTTGCCCTCAGAAACCAGCGCTCCCTCCATGTCCTCTTCCGGTTCAATGGATTCGCGAATTTCTCACCAGTCGTCTTCTGCTTCCAGCACAACCTCTCCGCCAACTGCCTATAAAATGGCTTCAACCCATGGAGTTTCTTCCACTAAAACGTCAAAGAGTAATACCACTTCACCCGAAAAACCAAAACGCATGGCATCTGAATGTGTTTTGCCCACTCTATTTGTGCGTGAACCTTCAAATGTAAAGCTTCTTGGATTATTTCGTGCAAACCTTAATGACGATACCAGATTACCTTTAGATGTGCCTCGTACAGCTGAGACTGTCTCACTTCCTGCGTCCCCCACCTCCACAGACTCCATCTTGTCTCTTCCTGGTCTCGCTCGTCGTAATGGTTCCAGCACTTCACTGGTGTCTGCTGCAACCATTTCTGCTGGGTTTTCTGTTCAGCCTCCTAGACAGCTTCGCTCTTTAAAGACTCCTTTGTACGTTCCCTCAGTTCTTCGTCGCACCGTAACATTAGATCAGCTTTCTGGATTGGCAGCTGAGCCCACTAGTGATGCTGACTCTGCTCACTCAACCCTGAAATCCCTAACTCTTCCTAATACCCCTACTTCTTCTGCTCAGTCCTCTCCTAGAAGCTCATCCGCATTGTTTGGTGCTCCCTCACGGTCACATTGGAAGCCCAATAACTCTCGCAGCTCATGTAAAGGCTGTGGCAGCTTATTCTCGTTATTTTCACGCCGCCATCACTGCCGCAAGTGTGGTGATGTGTTTTGTGACAAGGACACCACTCATTTTGTTCGTCTTGATCAAACATGCGAGTTCAATATCCTTGGCCAGAGCTCCAAGGCTTGTAACGCATGTCATAAGGAGTATGTCGAGTTTGTTGAAAATGCAGATGTTACCACCAGCTGTTTACCTACTGAGATGTATGATTCAATGTACTCAGAATATAATTCGGGTAGCAGTTCTGCGTCTACTACTTCACTCGATGACCACCCTAGAAATTTCCTGAGTTCCGAGTCGAATGAACAACCTTCATATCAGCCACAGCACAAGCCTACAAGGGTACTGACAGGTGTGCTGAATAGAGAGAATGATTCGAATGCTACACTGACCGCAGTACCAGCATTGCTCGATATCAAGACACAAGATTCGGCTACTGTGGCTGGTTCTGTTCCTGCAAACTGGAGTTGGTCTACGTTTTAAGTGTTATGAGAACCTGAGAGGTTTAGGATTGTCGATGAAGTGCTTTTAATATCGTTTGATTTTTTACTATTCTTTTCATTATTGTTTTTGTGTTAATTGCATACAGTGAATACTGGCTTTGATTTGTTCCATGTTTTATTTTTATTTTTATGTTTTTCATTATTTGTTTTTTTGGTTTATGATGGAGTTGTGTCGTCGTTGTTCTGATTTAGAATGTGTGAGTGAGTGTGTGTTGGTGCCAGTATGTAATTTGTGTGCTTATATGTGTACAGATCTTGTTTTTTTTTGCTTCACTTTTTTGTTTTCTTTGTGTGCGCATTCTGTTTTTATTTTCCTTTTATATATTTTCTTAATGAAGTGTGCTATTTTAACTTATATTTGAATGCTTGATATGTTTTGATATCATTGAATAGCGAGAGTGAACCAGGTATGTTATGTTCTTTAAAATGAAAAGGATAAGGTAGAACGTGGATTTGTGTAACACCGATTTGCAATCAGTGAAACCAATCATCCAATTGATTAATCAAAGTACAAGTACGTCTAGTAATAATTAATCATCCGTATCAAGTGTAATTTTAAATTAACAAAGTAGTAAACTGACTCTTTTGGTTTATATTTTACTTTTTTAAAAAACGAACAAAAAAGAACCAAGATTGATCAACCGTAGTAGTCGGATTGGTATGTAAGAAATGTATTTCTATAGTATTTATGGTTCGTTAAAAACAATCTTGTTATGGATGGTTCTTAGTCGTTTCTGGATGAAATATCTAAACTTTATCAAAACATTGAATATAGTTTTTGTATATATTTTAGGAGTATTGAATATACCGTATAGACTGTTGAAAGTTGATCAATTTTTATAAAGCTCTACGATGGTTGACGAATTTTGTAGCAGATTTTTTACGAGTTTAACGAACTTTGCTTAACTTACCCAACGTGAGAAAATGAAAATATTTTACTGCTAACACTCTAATGTTGCTCAAGGTAACTTAACTTAGCTTACTTTTACTTTTTACTTATAAACTAAACGACTGTAAACTAGTAAACGACCCGTAAACTGGTTAACGAAGGGCCAGGATTTAAGGGGTTATATTAAGGATACAAAATTTAAAGTTCTGGATTATGACTTCATATTGTGTAGTTTTATTTTTGTGATTTCTGATCTACAAAGTATGGGTTCTAGTACGGTTTATATCAATTTACATTTTTTTTTAAAAAGAAGGATGTATTTATAGCATTTATGGAAAATGAATACTAATTATCATTAATAGCTCATGGTTTGTATAAATTACAGACATGAAATATGAAAATGAATAGAGAAAGTGTTGATATGCCATAAGATACATTAAACATAAAACAACCTTGAATATAATTAGGTTTTTGAGTTAAGGTTCTATACGAAAATACTAAAACTACTATTTAAAAGGGAATTTGTATAATTATATAAATATAAATTTAGATTTAGGGATATCCTTTATAGTTATACTGTATATAGGGTTTTCAGTTGATATAAATTTTAAGCCTTTTTTGTTTCTTTTTGATTTGAAAAGGCCAAGAACTTCAAGAACCTGATTTTTTTTAAATTTTAATGGTTTTAATGACAGTACTTGATGTTTTAATGTTTATTTATTTTGATACTGATCGCGTTCATAGAGTAACAAACAAAAAAAAACACATAAAGTATACGTGAGTATCATTTTGAACGGTTCGAGATATTTCACAAACCTCAAATGATCACAAATCCAATTGAAGACTGATCCAAACTAGTCCGTACTTGCCAAAATGTATTTGTTAGATTCAGGCTTCAAATTGTGTTATTTATTGTAATGCAAAATATATACAATTAATGTATAAATGAAATGAAATGAAACAGAAATGGATAGGGAATATTATGGTTGAAAGACTATTCTTTTTCTGTCATCCCTTATATGTGTCAATAAATCTGTTCTTTTCACAAAAATATAATTGAAATTTATATATAATTAATGGAAAAAAGGGTTCTAATTACTGCTTTTAAGCAATCAAGTCGTATTTACTGTGTGTTCATACCTTTAGTTTTCTAACCTACCCCCTAGAATAGAAGTTAAGAAACCCATATAATATGTATATACGGTGCTTGAAAATAGAATAGATTTAATTATAAGTGATAACAAGTGATACAACCAGGTATAGTATTAAAAGAATAATCTACTTCTGACCTTATATGCTCATTGATAACACAATGGGACTACACATGGACATATAGTAAAACTAATTATGAAAAATATTAATGACCCTGAGTGTATCATCCCTGAAATCAAGATACACAAAGCTGAGCGGTTTCATTTTTTTTCATTTAAAAACACCACAATACAATAACAACGCTTTTAAACACTAAATAATAAAACATAACCTTAGAATTGCTTATTACTGAGTACCCTAAGCTCTCAACGATCTTCAAGACAGTTTTCTAAGTTTACGATAGTTTACCCAGATGCCATGTATATTGGATATAGTGTACACCCCATGTGAAGGGATTTGGCGGCATTCAAAAGGAAAGCTCTAAATATTCTAATTGATCCTGACCATTAAATTGGTTAAGCTTAATGTACCAGTCTAACTTGAGATGGAAGTAAAAACAAATAAACTGCTGAATTAACTATAATAAAAGAGAAATCGACTTGTTGAACTTAATGACATACATGAACTGATACCCCACTCATCTTACTCAGGCTCCAGGCAATTCTGGTAGAGCTAAATATTAAAAAAAGGGATAGAGTAAAATATCAGTGCGTAAACCTTTGAAGCTGGTGATTTGACAGATTATTTTTCATTGCGTAAGACCAAACCAGGTCATTCTATTAAAGAAAATCGTGACGGATTCCTAAGAATTCAACAGCTTGGGCATTGATAAAATTTCAGCACACTAGTACTCGGTCTATAACTGAACGAAAGTAAATGAAAAAAAAATAAAATAAACAATGAAGGCTGTAAACTCATTCTAAGAAAGGCTAAAATATAATGAAAGTTATTTGCTGAATCAATGCTACTACTGGAAACCATGCCAACAAAGTGTTTTTTAAAATATTATTTCCTTGAAATTGGATGCTGATAACCATTTTTAGGAACCCGTGAAGTGAATGTGTGAGCTACGGTATGAATAACCAAATAGTGTATAACAACATCCTACAAGGACCCTGAGATATACAAAAAATATCATCAGCTTAATCAATAATTACAGAAATATTATACCTCAATTAGGAAAGAAGCTTGAGCAGAACAGTATTCATTCTTGATACAAATTGACTTTCAGAATCAATAGTACAAATATATGAATATCAAATCTCCATCTTATAAAGTTATGTTGCTTTAAATGTATTACCACATTTTCGTATTCTCTGTGATCTTGGAAAAATCAATTTTAAAGCATAACTAAATTAGGCATTTGTTCTACATTTTGAATTAACTTATCAGTATTCAAGGATGAGCTCAAGGCCTAAGTTAAACTTGGGTTTGAGTACTCATAAGGTGTGCCACAACAATTCAACCAAAATATTATCTTAATAGACTTGATTAGTATTCAAGTACAGAATAAGAGAGGAAATAATTTAAAAAGTATAATAGTCAAGAAATACTGTTTAACCTGAGTGAAGAAAAGATGAAGTCACACAACGTGTATTAAAAACAACTATCCTTTTAAACAGTTGGCATATTTATCAATTCACAAGCTGAATTCCAACCTAAAATTTTGTAGATCAAATATTCTGTAGATTAACTGAGGCCCAATTGATGACCCTATCTTAACAATACATATATTTTGAAGGTATTGACTCCATTGAAAGTTAAGTAGAGTATCTGAACAACCAAGTATTTGGAGCCATCTGTCAATTACTGAAAGATTGTAAGAAAAAATCTCCAAGATTCAAAGCCATTTGTCTTGAGCCCTAGTTTTTTGATACTTTGGCTCTCGTTGATGTCTGAGACTTTTTGTAACACTGACCCGTTTTTGGGAACTTATCAAGCCTATCTGAAGGAACAGACTGTTAAAGAAAGATTTAAATAGTACAATCACTGTTTGCAGAAAATTATTATTTCAATTTTTTACGCATAGGAGTTATCTTAGTAGTTTAAATGAACGATGACTATACTTAGTCTTGTTTGAACATTTGCTCACTTGTTTTTCCATACTAAAAGTTTGCCCAATTTCGTTCTGCCTTTTGGGACCATCACGACTTTTCTTAATTTTTTCCCATTGACCATTTTTCAGACAACATACCACACTCATCTTCAAAAACAATGTCTGAATCTCTAAAACGCAAATTATCAGTTTTGTTTGATTCAGCAAGTGGCGATCTTCACAGTAATCGCCATTCAACACCATCAAAACACAGCCGTCACTTGGGAGTATCTCTACCAAATACGCCATTTCGAACGCCTTTAGCACAACAATCTTCTACATTCACTCCTCATATTAGCAGCAATATCATCAATCACAATGCTTCTTCTACCATCAATTATTCAACTGTTGAATCAAATTCTGCAGCAGCTTCGACTACTTACAGCCCTTGGTCTAAATCTGAATTTTTAAAGAGACTGCAAACTTATACCTGCCGTACATGGCGCGAATCATTTTCATCAACAACTACAACGAATGAGACAGCCGGAGATTCGTGCATGGTACTGACGCCCGTGGATTGCGCAAAAAAAGGGTGGAAGGCGATTCCAGATCCATCAAATATCCAAACCATTAGTAGTACCTTGCAGTGTGTACATTGCAATCGAATTTTGAATATCAGGATTCCTGATGCAGATGGTACAAGTGATGACCAAGATGATAATAACAATATGGCAATAAGAAACGTATTGATAGAAAGGTATCGTTTTGATTTACTTGTCTCCGCACATAGACCGAGCTGTCCATGGCGTAAGAAAGGATCAGATGAAAGTAAAGTTTATGCGATATCGTTGACCAGATCATTCATTGACGTTCTTTTGCAGCGCTTTGATCAGTTCAAGAATGCTGAAAGCCAGCTACCAGAAGTCGCACAAGAAGTACTCGATGAAGCCGAAAAGCTGAAACAAGAGTTAATTGTTCACAAGTTTTATAAGCTCCTGTTTGGCTCTACTCAATCCCAATCGTCAACAGATACTCCATCCAAGAACATAGATCACCATTCCAAATCCTTGCTGTATACCCTAAATGGCTGGAAGTTATCCTTGCCCCTCAAATCTTCTGACTTGAATAGAACGCCCACTACGGAACCATCAACAGCGCCTTTACTGCTCATGGAATGTGACATGTGTTTCCGTCGTGTCATGCTTTCAGGTCATCACTTACCATCACTAGAAACAACTGATAATGAACAGGACAAAGAATCTGGCATTGATTTGACTCAAGAACACCAGCCTTACTGCTGCTACGTCACTTCTTGGCCAGCTACCATTTTAAACACCTCTGCTTTGGCCAGCCGCCTATCAGAAATTGTTCCAGCTGAAAAACCAATAGAACAAGAAACGACACCAACTAAAAATACAACAATTGAGGACGACCAATCACCTAATCCAAAAGACTTGGACGATGGCATGAACAGTTATATTGCAGAAACCAATGAACGGATGGCACGCTTGGATCGACTGAAAGCCTTGTATGGGTCTTCACCAGGCCGAAGCAACAGATCGTCGCCTGCCAAACTAGAAGTATCTGCACGAAAAGCGCTAGCAGTCAAAGAATTGGCTCCTCCTAACACCCCTACTCGACAAAACCGCCAACCATAAAGGCGTCTAGATTTATTTTATTATCATGTTATATTTATTTCTTTTATTTTATTCTTTTAGCATATACATAAAATAAACGAGTAAATAAAAAATAAAACCCAAACTAGAATATGTCAACCTCTCATTATTAAATACAAGTAGCACGTCTTAATATTCAATAGCCTTTTTAATGCCATGGAAAATCCTGGTAACATCTGGAACCGTGAACGGCTCATACAACAATGGAACATGGGTATCCCAACCTGTAACTCTCTGAATGGGGGCTTCAAGTCTTAAGAAACACGCTTGCTGGATTTCTGCAGTCAGCTCTGATGCCATACCGTTACTTCGGGGAGCCTCATGGGCTACCAAACATCGACCCGTCTTGTTGACACTTGCAAAAACGGTTTCACGATCCCAAGGACTGATGGTACGCAAATCAATTATTTCACAGGAGACTCCAAGTTTTTGATGGGCTAGTTTTGCAGCAGCTTCCATGTGATAGAGCTGAGTGCCATAGCCGATAAGTGTAATATCTGAGCCTTCTTGAATCACCTCTGCCTTATCGAGAGGTAGCTCATAGTCCTCGAGTGGTACCTGTTCAACACTAGCTCTGTACAAAATCTTGGGCTCCATGAATATGACTGGATCTGGGCAACGAATGCTTGCCAACAGCAAGCCTTTCGCCTGAACTGGGGAACGGGGAATTACCACACGCAAGCCAGGGCAATGAGCAAAATATGCTTCTCCGGACTGCGAATGGTACAAAGCTCCATGACCTACTGCTCCTGTAGGCATTCTTACTGTAAGGCCACCAACGTTGAACTCCGAACCACCTCTGTATCTGTACTTTGCGGCCTCATTCACAATTTGATCAAATGCTGGAAACACATAATCTGCAAATTGGATTTCGGCAATTGCAGTAGCATCCATTGCTGCGTATCCCACGCCAAAACCCAGGATACCTTGCTCACACAGCGGCGTGTTGAACACACGAGCTTGTCCAAACTGCTCTTGTAGACCCATTGAACATCTGAAAACACCCCCAAATGCCACATCCTCACCGAAGAGAATTGCAGAATCATCGGTTTCTAGAGCAATTCGCATGGCGTCGTTGATAGACTGGAACAAGTTCATGGGTTTAGTTGTGCCTTGTCGAGCTGTCTCGGGCAGCTCTTTGAGTGATAACGTCTGCTGCGAAGTGCGAGACAAGAAACCAGCATCTGAAAGAGTGATATGGTTTGGGGACGAGGGAGGGATTACGAGCGAAGATAACCGAGGTGCCGTTGTGGAGAGGTATCTGGCAAGGCAACGATGATTAAGAGAGCCTGTGGCTCTGGCAGACTTAGCAATAGTGCACAGCATGGAGGGGAGTTTAGATTTATAAGATACTAATAATTAACAAAAAAAAAAAAAACGTAAAACGACGAGTAGAAAGAATAAACAAAGTGAAGGGAGAGTCCCAAGGGTATTTAAGGCAAATTGTTTTGTGCTAGGAGGAGTGTGGGGAAAATGAAAAGGCAATGAAGAAAAATGGGCATTTTACGGACTATTCGGTAGTAGGCGGGAATTTTGACATTAACTACCATGAAAAATAAAACAACGCTAAGGCAACGCAAAAGAATGAAATATTGTCTATGGTTAAAGGCTATGATTGAAAATTGTGATGGGGGTTAGATAGTTCAAACCGTCAGAGACCAGATCAAACAGTAGAGGTAGTAAAAGAACAGGAAAAGATGGAATCCAAGCTTAGCATAGGCCTGATTTTTATGGTCATTAAGTGTTCTGAAGATGTCAGTAGGATCCAGCAAGTATTTCTTCTTCAGAACTCGGTTACCGTTATAAGCCAAGATAGGAATGTTGAGCAAGAAAGAGAACCAATCTCCGAACAACAGAAGCGAGACAGCCGTGGTAGTCTGGAGAACAACGTCAGGAAGCATGTACTGTAGAAAGGTGAATATTAGCAAAATGTAATCAGAACAACAGTAGACTTTAATACTTACCGTGTTGAGACGGCTACAAAGCTCAACAGGATTGATATAGTCTACAAAGTTAGCATTAGCAGGTGGTCCATATTGGATTTCAAGGGGTAGACCCTACCAGATTCTAAATTAGAGATGTTAGACGAAAGTTACTTGAAAAGCAGAAAAAAAGTAGTCTGGGATGCCTATTTAAGAGAATAAACGGCGAGACAGGTACAGGCTTAAAACTTACCAAGATCGCTATACATGACAGCAAAGAAGACCTGAAGGAACAGACTTCCTGCGTTGAGAAAGAGGATTACGATATAAAGTCTGACAAGTTAGCAAAAATAAAGCAAGTAATCTAGGCGCAACGTACATGATCGAACGCATAATATCAATATGTTCTGGGTGAGTGTTAGCAATAGTTTGGCTGTGCTGGTGATGGGTATACGTGACGGGGTGGTGTCGCTAATCAGTTCTGCAACGGAAGGCATCGAGGAGTAGTCGGCAAAAAAAAATACGTCAGAGTTAGGGCTTGGCTGACTCATTAGGGCTAAATCTTACTCATCATAACTAATCATGACATAATTATTTTTAAGGAGTTTTAAGAGTGCCGATGTCTGAACAGAAAAAAAACCTAAAAACTCGCATTGAAACACTGAAAAGCACCTTCGTCCATCTTCTGTACTCTTTCCTCTCCCATTCGTTTTCTTCTTCTTCTTCCTTTCTTTCTTTCTTCTTTTTCTTTTCAACCTAGTTCCTTTCTTTTCTTCTGTAAATTCGTTCTTTCCATTTTTTTTTAATATTATTTCCATTCATTTCATTCTCACCATGAGATCCTTCGCTTCTCTAACTTCGGCAGGACTCGCTTTAATGCTGATGTCCTCGCCTGCTCTCGCTTCTAAAAACATTACTTCCACAGGATTAGAGGACTTAGTCCTGGTTAAAGTCCCGGATTTATCACCGTCCACTGTTAGCACTCCTACCCCTACGTATGTTGAGCTTGTTGCCCGTCAGGATGCTGGCAACAATTCGCTCATTTCCACAACAACACTTCCCGAATCCTCTACATTACTCTCATCTTCATTATCGTCTGTAGTACAGGCTACCTCTAGTACTGTAGAGTCTTCAAGTGTAACTGAGAGCTCTATTTTTACAACTGTGGACTCAAGTACAACGGACTTTTCTTCTACTTCACCGGAATCATCTACTTTTTCTTCCAGTAGTGACCCAAGTCCGACTTCTGCAAGTGAAACCCAGCCCACTTCGTCCCCTGAAACCACCACCGAACCATCCACCACGCAAGAACAATCAACTTCTACTGAAGCTTCTGTTGCTAGTTTTCTGTCAACCAACTCCGATGGCCAGACTACGCTATTCGCTACCACCGTTGAAATTACTCATACTCTAATTGTTTCTCGCTCGGCTGACGTGGAATCGTCTGCAACTTCCAGCAGCACTGCCACTAGCGACAACGAGAGTGCCAGATCTGAGAACGCATCCGGTTCAGTTGAATCCGGGTCGTTGGCTACATCAGCTCCCGACGACAACAGTGGCGGTCTTTCTACCAAGGACCGGAACATTGTTATCGGAGTGGTTGTCGGTGTAGGTGGATTCCTGTTGCTTCTTGGAGTCGCATTTGTATGCTGGAAGATGTGGGGCGGTAATAAAAAACTGTTTGGCTCTGGTAGCCATTCCAGAACTTCTATGGAAAAGAACGAATCACTGGATGACTCTAGCGACGTGTTCCGTGCTAACATTGATCAGTACCATGCCCCAGCTCCCAATACTGCGGCCAACTTTTAGACGTTTTAGACTTTTGAGAATTCTGGGAATATTTTCAAGACTAAGGCACTGCCGCAGAACCATCCCTGAATACTACGACTTTGATTAGTACCACCACATTCATTTATTATCATTTTTTTTACTGCTGTTATTTTGTTTACCTACGACTGAACCTGACCATTCATTTAATTTTATTTTATTTTTTCTTTACGACCATAAAACTCTCGGCTGGTCACATAATTTATCATTCATTTATTAGTTTAATTGCCCTCTCCCTCTCTTACTCCTTAATAGTTACAAAAAATAAGTATGCGCGCGTATAGATGTTAATAATAAAAATAAAATAAGATCAATATTGAACAAGAGAAGAAGTAAAATAATAAAAATAATAATAAAAAAGGTTTCAGTACAGACAAAAATACGTCGATTACTATGGTGAAAAACGCACGTATTCCATGGCAACACTTTCAAACTTGGAGATTAAATACATCAACATGTATATCCAATACTAACGAGTAGTTTAAGGATCAAACCAAAAGCCGGAAGATTTCTTCTAGTTAGTCAAAAAGTGGTTAATTAAAAGGAAGGTTTAGTTTTTTGTCATGTCTTTGTTTTGGTGCCTGAATAATCAAAAAAAAAAAAAAGGTTTTTGTGACACAGACCTATTTCAGGCTCAGCTTATAGAGTTTTGTATTTGTTCTTCAGTAATGTTGATTATAACAGAACTGTAGAATAGCAGCTACTACAAAGACTGATATCAACTTGTGAATGTCTTGAAATAAATGGAAAACAATTATATATATGTCTTGTACAAGATCGTAGAATGAAGTGTTTCAGCAGTAATAAAGTAAATGTTTGTTTCTTGTTGGATATGTATGTGTTTAGTCGCTTGTCTAGCACATACTATGAACTATAATCCTTTAAATGTATTCCGGTTAGTTAATAACTTGATTAGAGTGTGAATCAAGTTTATTTAGATTTGGCTAACCTAGAAACAGACTTTGAGTAGTCTGTAACATTCAAACAAGTCCAAAGAGAGGCGATTGCTTAGAAGCTGCGGCAAACCTCTCAGTATCAGCAATTATATGATTTTCAGCAGAACAACGAAAGATTAAATAAATGAAAATATCTGAACAACTATTGTATATCATAAAACCTTTGAGAGCCTTCATGGGGTATTAAAAGATATCTAAAATATATTTTACATGTTTTTGAAACTCACCTTCGTTTCATGCAAATGGAATGGAATAGATCCAACTTATACACAGTTCAAAAAATTCAATCATCACATTTTGATACAAAATATATAAATATATAAATGCTTAAATGTTTACAGTTTGTGACTTATGGTTTTTCATTCCACAAATTTGTTGAAATTAATCAAAGAGAACTAAGAAATGTGTCGACTCTCCAGGGATTAATTTACAGTGGATTTTGTTGTCAAGAATAAGTCGAGACCATAGAAAATGTAAAGGCCTTAACATTCTCCTCAACCCGCTGAAGCCACTATGGTCAGATAAAAGCAAGTTAATCCGTGCCGGATAATACCAAGGCTAGGCCATAAATATAGATGAGCCCATAATAGAACATGCCAAAGCTCTAAACAATATTATAAAGGGACATCCTGTATATTTTGACTATTGGTCTGACTGTTATTCGATGGACATGATTGATAATTTCCATGCCCTGTTGATATTAAGGCCTGTATCAATATCAGCCTAAGTATATAATGCAAACAATATTTACTCTTCTATTAAATATCAAAGCTTGTTTTGTTTATGATTAAAATATATTCATTTTACTATCTCATCTATATTAGTATGAATATTTTTTATTTTTCTAGATTATTTTCGACCTTCTTCTACGCAGTTCGACGTTTAATTATTTTCACCTTTAAATTTTTTGAATTTTTTTTTTTTTTTTTTTTGGTTGATTTGCCTTGCCACACTCACTCACCACCACCATTCACATCTTCAATCATGTTCAAATCAATTCTTTCCAGCTCGCGTTCTTCAGTGCTACCTTTATATACGTCTAGAACACACTTTTTCAGAACGTTTGCGACTACCATCAATGCCTCACGTTCCATCGTCAACACCAGCAACATTGCTCCGATCCTTAATACCTCAACAAGACATCAACAGATCTTCCATACTTCTCCTGCTACTGTAATCAGTGGTGGCATTTCATTAAGATCTTGCTATTATTCAACTTCAGCCAAGGGTTCTGCGCCAGATTCAAAGGACCCAAAAGAGTCTACGGATGAAACCCCAAAGAATCAGCTTAAGCTTGATAAACCTTCCTACCAGCTCACCTTTACTTGTAAGAAGTGTGATACTAGGTCTAGTCATAACGTCTCCAAGCAGGCATATCATAATGGAACTGTATTGATCCAGTGTCCAGGATGCAAGAACCGACATTTAATAGCGGACCATTTAAAAGTGAGTTAAAAAAAGGAATCATTTGATTTGATTTGATTTGCAGAATAAAATTAACTAATAACTAATACTCCTACGATTAATTCTAGATCTTTTCTGATACCCGCGTTACTTTAGAAGACATTCTCCGAAAGGAAGGTCAAACGGTGACAAGAGGAACCATCTCCGCCCGTGAGCTACTCAACAACGGTGCTCTGGGTGACCTTGAATGGAGCAGCTCCGACGAGATACCCTCTCTTTCTGCTCCTGTCGAAGAGACCCCATCAACCAAACCAACCAAAGAAGAAGACTAGATTACTGTACATATATCACCAACACCGGTTACATCTAAAAGAGAAGACACTTGAACTGTTAGACATTGTTTCAAAACTTGTTTGCTAAGAATTAAGGATCCTCGTCTTTTCATTGCATGTGGGTTTTTTCTTAATATTTTAATTATTATTTTTGTTTATCAGGTTTTTGGAATATCCAGATCTAAGATCATTGTATATATAAATACATCAGAAGGCTCTTCCTATCTTTGTATTTAAAATCTTTGGACTATTTCATCATGATACAATGAAAAGAAAAAGGAGGTTGATTCTCTCAAGAAAAAAAAAGCATAAAAAAACATACCTTGAAATTGCAATTACTGTCGTTGTCGGTGTATCATTGGTGACATTGATAGTTAAAAAAAAAAGATTAGAAAAATAAAGAGAGAAGGAAAATTTTTTTTTCGTAAGGGCCAGAACGTGAACCTTTTATAGTTTTCTGGAGTTTTGTTTTGTTTTCAAACGGAGACCAAAATGACGAGAAGGGAAGCCCTAGATCATTTTTTCATTTTCACAAGCAGGGTGGTTTACAGTTGTTCCGCCATGGCAATGTCCACGGCCATGTTCATGAACTGAACTACAATTATTCATATTCTTCTTCATGATCCTAACAGGGGAAAATTCAACGTCAGTGGCACTGATTCTGTAGCAAGAGCCAATATCAAGGACTACAACCTGTCACTTTAGAAGAAACCGACAACTAACACCACCATCACCATGGGCCATTTATGGAATGATTGATTTGATTCAATGAATGAACGACTGAACGAGTGAACGAAGAAATGTGCTCATATAATCCCATGGATTTGGTATTAAAATATCAAGTCAGAATAAAAAAATAAAATACATTTCAATGGAAAAAAATGAAGAGAAAAAAAACGAAATAAAAAATAAAAAAAAATAAAAAAATCTCGCCATGTTTTTTTCATCTTCAAGTCGTTTAATCCGCTTTATTTAAATGGAATGGCCCTGAGGGAATATAAAAGGAAAAAAAAAAAAAAACGTATAAATAATCATTGACTTGTCTATGGCTCTAAAATATAAATATAAATTGTTTTCATTCTTTTCATTTCTGTAATCTTCCCCTTTTTTCTTCGTGCACCCCTCCCTATAAATCACACAAATCATCACAATCGTTTTTATAATCCAAAAAAATGCCAGCAAAAACATTACCTATAATTACCAAAGAAGAGCTCAAGGAACAGTCCAGCAATGCTATTCTAGTCACCCTTGATCATCGAAAGGTTTACGACGTAACCACATTTCTAGACGAACATCCTGGTGGGGGAGAACTGATTTCAGAGTATAATGGTCAAGATATTACAGAGATCCTCAAAGACCCATTGTCTCATCTACACTCAAGTGGAGCCTACGAAATGATGGACGATACTTACCTTATTGCTATCCTAGCCACAGACGAAGAAGCCAAAAAGCTGCTCACTGACGATAACAGAGAATCCTTTAAACTGACTAAAGGAGATTCTGAAGCTGAACAATCTTTACATGTTACAACGGATTTCACATTGGATTATGAGCGTCACAAGTTTATTGATCTCAACAAACCAATGCTCTTTCAAGTCCTCTTTTCCGATTTTTCAAAAGAATTCTACCTGGAACAAGTCCATAAACCTCGCCATTATGGTAAGGGATCAGCCCCTATCTTTGGAAACTTTCTAGAACCGATTTCTAAAACTCCTTGGTTTCTTGTGCCTTTGATCTGGATTCCAGCTGACATATATGTGGTATCTATCGCTCTAAGAGGATCCCATGCATTGACTGTCGCTTCATTGTATATCTTGGGCTTGTTTATTTGGACTTTGGTAGAATACTGTTTACACAGGTTTTTGTTCCATATTGAATATTATCTGCCTGACCATCCTATCGCTTTTACCCTTCATTTCTTGTTACATGGAGTCCACCACTACTTGCCCATGGACCAACTTAGATTGGTCATGCCTCCTGCAATGTTGGTAGCTCTTACCTACCCTCTCTACCAATTGGCACATCTTGTCTTTTTCTACAACTACTATCATGCCTTGTCTGTGTTTGCGGGTGCCTTCTTTGGCTATGTTATCTATGATATTTGCCATTATTCCCTGCACCACAAACGACTTCCTGCTTACTTTAAGGAATTGAAGAAACATCATCTTGACCATCATTACAAAAACTACGATTTGGCTTACGGTGTATCGTCCATGTTCTGGGATGGCATCTTTGGCACTTCCATGTCAGACTCTGATTCTCGTCTATTAAATACCAAATAAAGAGAGGGCTGGATACTTTCATTTATTTAATTCTTTCATTCTTTTTTTTTTCTTCTTTAATTTTTTTATTTATTTAATCTCGTCATGTAAATAATAATAAATAATGACATGATGTCAGGAGGGAAATATACATAAATATATATAAAAATACACTTTAGATTGTCTGGTAAGTTGAAGATGCAACTTCATCTTCATCTTCATCATCTTCGTCTTCTTCTTCATCAACTCCGTTGTACACCCAAAATTGTATAAAAATAACACCATCCAGTAGCAACGTGCCCACGCTACCAGCCAGCCAAGATGCATTCACTAGTAAGTATCGGGGAGTGACACCCAGTGCCAAAATGGAAATGACATATGTCAGGTTACCAAGACAGGCAAACAAGAAAAACAGAAAACTGATTCCGTCACACGACTTGCGCTCAAAGTTCAGTAAAATCTGGGGTAATCTCGAGCCCAAGTAAAGCACAGCACAAAGATACCCAAAGATTTGACCCCAAAAGTCAAACTGAAGTTCGGCATCATCTCCGTTTCCATCGTCGCCGTCAGGCTGGTGATCACTTGACGACAAGTACCACCCAAGAAATCCAGTCACAAATACACCCACAACAATCATGATATTAAACATGATTGAGCCTAATGTTGAGACCTGAGAAGTTGCATTCTTGCCTTTGCTACTGGTACTAAGACCTGATTCGAGTAATGGTGAAGATGCCGAGTCTAATCCAGTTGAAGAGGCTAGGTCTTGGTTAATGTCTTCGGGTTCATCTTCTTCCTCCCACAAGTCTGTGGCTTCGAGTAATGGTGTGGCTGGTGAGAGATGTTTAGGGTCGACTGCAGTGGAGTTTTTTCTATTATATATGAGACACTGGATTAGCAGAATGATATCTGCCAAAGTATAATAAATGGCTAGAGCAATCATAGTTGGCAGGACTCCTTGAAGAACTGATCCAATCACGTTAAATACATCGCCTGCTAACCACAGTACAACAAATGTGAAGGAGAGTCCATCTGCGCTTTGGCGTCGAAACTATATCAAGAAGTTAGTATATACATGTATTGAAAAAATAGAAATAGGAAGAAAAGGTTATATGAAAATGATCATCGGAGCGTTGTTGCTGTAAAGGAAGCAAACTTACATTTTCATAAAGCTGTGGGGTGAAGACGATAATCCAACATGCAATCGAAATAGACCTGTCAAAAGAAAGAAAGCGTTAGGCAAATGGAGTAAATCAAAAAGATAGTGAATATTGCTAGTAGTATTAGTATTTTAATCACTACTGTTACTACTAACCCTGTAATGCCACTGACAGCTCTGGAGTCTAATAATAAAGGTGGTGGAGGAGCCATCGTGAGGTTTTATGGGTGATTGGTGGAGTTGGAGGGGTTTCGGTTGAGTAGAGAAAGGGTAAAAAAAAAAGTGAAAAAAATGAAAAAAGTGAGGAAAATGAAAAAAAAATGAAAAAAAATGAAGATAAAAACGATAAAATAAAGAGACTGGGAAAGGAAATGATTATTAATGATGAGTAAGAATTATATAATAATTATATAAGTTAATATGACAAAATATTTATACATTATATATAAACATATTACTAAGAATGACACATTAATAACTAATATCCAACCCCTGGTCTTAGCTGTACGCAGGATAGTACATTATTTCCACTTACACTCCATGTGCATTATGCATAAATTTTGTCAAATGGAATATTTAGCACTACATTTGTTGTGTGTTGGTAATGAAAACAGAACGAGAAAAAAGAACACACCACGATCAATGTCACCATATAAATTACATTTATTAATTTTAATGTGTGTGTACTTATTAAGCAATTACTAATATTTCATTTTATTTTTCTTTTAATGCCAAATCCTACCTCCCACTGGCTCTCTCGGCTCTGTCCAGTTGGCTCGCCAGCAAAAAATTCATCAAAGAACCCACATTTTCATCTCTTTTTCAAGACAAACACAACATTCACCCTGTCATCCTTCCCATCTATTATTATTACACCACCCTAACCTCTCCATTTGACATCTTATTTTCTCCTTCTTCCTCTCCTTCTCCCTCTCCTTCTTCTTCTTCTTTCACTCCACTTCTCTTTTCTTTCTTCCTCAAGAATCTCTCTTCTCTCGCCCTGTGTGATATCTTTATCTACCGCAGGAACCTTACGTTATCTCCTCCTCCCCCCTATTTCACCAGCCACGACTCTCACTCATTCTTTGCACATTCACCGAAATGTCCATCTCAGCTACCCCCACCTCCGATGCTAAGGGTGCTAACAGCACTGACTCTTTCATCAGTCTAGACCAATACCCCGATCTCAATGTCTCATTTTCCACTTGGGAAATTTCAGAAATTAGACAGTCTTGGGCATCCATGCGTGATGACCAACTCGAGGTATCTCAAGAAAAGGCCAACGTCGGAACCGCATCTGCTTTCTTTTGCCAACAGTTCTACGAAAATTTGTTAGGTGAATACCCAGAACTGAGTGTCTTGTTTCCTTCCATCAAGTCTCAGGCATCTAATATGGCTGGTATTTTGGCTTTGGTTATTTCTCAGCTCGATAACCTTCCTCGAGTAAGAGAAGTTCTTATTTCTTTAGGTAAGCGCCATTCACGTATCATTGGTGTCGAAGTCACTCATTATGAACTTGTCGGTAACGCTCTTTTGAGAACTTTAAGTGATCGTATTCAAGACGAGTTCACTCCTGAACTTGAAAACGCTTGGATCAAGTTCTTCACTTATATTACCAACATGATGCTTCAGGCTGGTGAAGATCCCCCTCTCCCTGCCCAGACCTTGTACCCTGTGCTTACCCCAATTTCTTCCAACACTTCCTCCATCACTCCTAGTGCCCGCCGAGCACTGAAACCCAAAGTTTCCGATCAAGTTGAAACCAAGCAGACGCCCTCTTCTCAATCTGCTACTCTTTCATCTCCCCCTGCAACTGCTGCATCCACTCCTCAGCCTACTGCCTTGGGTTCTGGTGCCTACACTGCAAGCAGCAGTCAAGCTTACACAACTTCATCTGGTTATAACCCAACTACATCTCATTTCAAAACTGCACCCAATGGCAAGCAAAAGAAGAGACGTGGTGGTAAGGGCCAAGAGTGCTCTATCATGTAATATTTATATGTTTTCCTTTTGTTCGTGTTATTGTCTGCTTTATTGTTTTTGGAACTGCTGTTTTTTTTTTTGGAATCCACTTTTTTGTCATATAAATATATATTATACCAATCTCTACTTATTAAACCTATACGAAAATACGTTAGTTGAAGTCAATTTATATCATAAAAAAGATCATATAACTACGAGATGTACACGCACATATACACGTAATGATAAGGATGACCATAAAAAAAAATTATACATGAAAAATTTTTAAATATATATAATACTTTATACATATATATAAGCATATATATAGAAGGAATGAAATTATTATTTAAGACTAGTAAACCTATTTTGCTGCAGTTGTATATGGATTTGCTGGAAACTGATATGGGTTCACGTATGCATTGATCCCATCAGCACTTCCATTGCTATTACTGTTAGTGTTGCCATTGCTATTGGCATAGGCATTACCATTAGCACTGCTATTGTTCTGAGTAGCTGTAATAGTGGAGGTGCTAGTAATGGTACTGCTAGTACTAGCAGCATTATTGTTGCTGTTGCTGTTGATGGTGCTGGTATTGTTGTAGTAGTACTTGTCATTATTATTATTATTATTATCATTAACGTTGTCGCCGCCGTTTGTATTATCATAATCAGTAATATTATTACCACCAACTCCAGGAGGGGTGACGGAATTACGACGTCCTAGTTTAGTACCACCATTCATATCACCACTGCCGCCATTAATATACGGTGCTGACTGTTGATAAGGCTGTTGTTGATATTGTTGTGGGTGTTGTGATGCTTGATATTGTGGCTGAGAATGAGGACTAGATCCTCTTGCCACTGAGTTTCGCTGAGTCCGTGCGTACCCTCCATCAAAATAAGCTCCTCCATTCATCATACCAGCTGCGTTAGGATCAAATCCATCTCCAGAATCAACGGTTGAAGGATGCCTAGAAAGTCCACCACCATTCATACCTGGTGTATAAGAACCTGAGAAATTAGGATCTTGCAAATGAGGGGAAAAATGGTCTTTAAACAGTGCTGGTGATGAGATACTTTGAGAATACCTGTTATTGTTAGGTCCAGCACTACGGGCCATTAAACTTTCAATAGTCAATGAATTGGAACGCGATTTCGACAATGCACTAGAGTCAACCGCACCGTATCGATTCGAAGTTATTGAAGAAAGACCATCCATTCCCGTAGCTTCCATGATCATAGACTCGGTGACTGAGGCCCGTCCACTTTGTCGAGACAAAGCAGGGTTTGGATATTGAGAAAAGCTACCATGAGTACTGCCCATATTAGCAAGCGACGCAGATGAATTTGATGATCTCATTCGGCCACCCACGGACCTCCTGTTCCTGCGGGATGTCAAATACATCATGTCTATTGCCTCTGGATTCTCCATAGGAGGTGCCATTCTCATCATCGAGGGCATTGCGGACATGGGCCGCTGCTTCATTGGCATGTATCCAGGATTAGGACCGTACCCAGGTCTTTGTGGGCCAGAAGGTGGGTAACTTGGTCCTCCTTGCATGTGCTGAGGGGGGATAGGTGGCTGCTGTTGCTGTTGTTGTTGTTGCTGTTGCTGTTGACGCTGCAAAGACGAAGACCACTGGCTGAGCTTCAGCTCTCTTCCTTCTAATATTTGCTCGCGTTCTTCCAAGGTTTTCTCTTTCAAGTCCAAATTTTTCATACGATCACTTAATGCACCATCAGGTACAAAAGATGGTTCTGGGTTAGGTGTCTTTTTCTTTTCAGTAATCCGATTAAGGAAAACAGAATTTGATGAAGTATTGTAGAAAACAAGCTGAGACAAAAAAGCAAATGCGGATTCCAAATAGGGCGTCTTAATCCCATAATCATCAGCAAGTAGAATGGGCTGCAGCAAAAGCAAATCTGGGTGGACGGGAAGCAAATGGTAGTAATTGTAAAATAATACAGGGGCATCGCAATATAAGGGGTTTGCCATGGAATACGTCAATGAAGATGAAGACGAAGACGAAGATGGGGGAGATGAAGAAGTCGTAAATGTAGCGGCCTTAGAAGCTCCCTGAGGGAAAGTGGAAGAAGCAGAGTACGACTCCAGGAAGTTAGAAATGATAGTACTCATGTAGTCAGGCGAAAACTTGCAGTCCGAATGCTTTCGGGCCAGTGACATGAGCTCTGAAATAATGCCAGAAAACAAAGGTTTTGAAAGAACATTGGTAATAAGTGACTTGGGCGTAGAAGCCTCTAAAATGATGGAAAGCGGTTGAAATGCTACAAAAGGAATAACCTGATGCCACTGAAACTGGTTGTAACTTGAGCTTACAGAAGCATCGATTCCGGCAGTTTGTAAAGAAAGAGCTAGAGACCTAAGGCGGTGTTGAAACGATGTGTCAGAAAATCTAGAACTCAACGGAGATATGACAGTTTTGGTGCTTTCGCCAGTGTGAAGGAGCAAAAGTAAGGGGTCTGAAGAATTGAATGAATAGCCCTGTGGGTCGGCTGGAGGTACCATCCTAACCTGGGCTTCAGTGGTTATGGCACAAACTGGGTTGTCTGGGAATCTACTAGCAATCATTGAGTGGAGTCCCACATAACAAGTGGAGTCGACCAGAATTATTGTGTGATTGGGTAGAACTATATTGGAGGAAACAGATCGGTGGAAAGATGAAAGGGTTTTTAATGAACTGGGTGAGAACAGGACAAAGTCGTATGGAGTTGATGGATTGACAAGATCGAGTCGAGAAGCATCATATATTGTCTCCGGAGTGAATAAACTAGCCGATGGTCCACCAAACCTTGCTGATTTTATGGAGAAAGACCTTCTTGAGGCCTGTTGAGGATAGAGTCCAGGACCATCATTTTCAGGGACCGCTGTAGATATCTCTTTCCATGCAATTGAGACATTGTACGATTGAGATGCTTCTAAGCGCCATGAAAGAAAGGCTGAGTAGGGAGAGCACCCAACTAGAAATAAGAAAGAGAGTTAGATACTGGGAAAAAGAAAAAAAGAAAAAAGCTTATCTCAAATTCAAAACCACACACGAATAAAAAGGAGCATTGAAAAAGTAGTCAAGTGTTCCTGACTTAAGGTGTGCTTGAATTCATAGAGAGTGAGAAAAGGTGTAAAATATTTGAGGGATAAAACAGGGAATGCTGAGGAAGGGCAGAGAAAAACAGTGGTAAGTGAACTGAAAAGTTGTCCATTGAGCCTACCACGATTATGGAGCCTGCGCACCTCAGACGGGCCTGTATGTAGAAAGGTGGAGGAAGAGTGTGACTGAAACAAAGAAATAAAAAATAAAAATGATAAAAATAAAAAAAACTTATCAAAAAAACCAAAAAATAAAATAAATAAAAAATAAAATAGAAGGATACAATACGTACCAGACAAGATACTGCCAATGGCTGCCATTTGAACACGGAATGTTTAAAGAAAATAATAGGAACAAATAAAAAAGGAGAGGGTTGGCGGTGATATCGTTGAAACAGAAGGAAATAAGCTTGAAAAAAAAATGGCAGCAGTAATTGAAGGTTGTGATAAGAGAGTGAAAGAGTGAGAGTGCCGATGGTTTCAATAATACTTATTTGCACAGTTTTTGTATATCAAATTTTAGTTTACCGGTCTAGAAAGAGCAAAAGGTGAATGTATTTTAGGTTTAAAAACAGTAGAAAGCAATACTAATGGAGTTTAGAGTGCGAGCTATTGTTGTTGTTTCTGATGGTGTAGATGTTGTTGGTGGCTGGTAGTGAAAGGTCAATGGAAGAAGTCTCATATATGAAGCAATTGTTGAACTGCATATGAATAAATTATTATGAGGGATGTGATTGCTGATTGCTGGAGAACGAAAGATAGCAATAGGAATCGTCAGGGGAATGACAAAGAGTTGTGATGGAGTTAGAGAGGAAGAAAGAGAGGAAGAGAAGAGCGAGTAGAAGGTGGAAGAGAAGTGAAGGTTAAAAGGAAGAAAGTGAATGGAAATAGAATATTTTTATAAGTTTATTTTTATTTTTATTCGATAAAAGTTTATTATGATTTTTTATTTATTTTTTTTCATTTTTTATTTTTCTTTATTTTTTTTATTTTTTTATTCTTCTTTTTTTTCTTTTTTCACTTTTTATTTTTTCACTGACTCCAAGTTAGGCCAAGCACGTGATACACAGGTGACGCAATGCTATCTAAATCAGACCACGTGATTTCTAATTTGAGAACAGTGCAATATTACCCTGACTTCAGCCGTGCGTTTGCATTTCTCGGCTATCATTTGTTCCGCCAATTCTCTAGCCATTGTAAATTGTAAGTGACCCTGACTGAACATATGATGGGAAAAATAAATTATATAATCTAGTATATAAGAAAATATTAAATCTTAAATAAAAAACAAATACATCATCTGCAGACAGACTGCAATGATATTATAATATTTACATGGATAGAAGAAGATGCAGCGCTATGTC
Organism: Geotrichum klebahnii; assembly: GCA_030570935.1. NCBI lineage: Eukaryota > Fungi > Ascomycota > Dipodascomycetes > Dipodascales > Dipodascaceae > Geotrichum > Geotrichum klebahnii. The sequence goes on from JAJLWW010000049.1 coordinate 116,430, forward strand.
GTAACTCTTTTTTTTGTTTCTGGTTTGTGTAGTGAGAGGTGGGTGTAGTTAACTTGTAGTTATAACTGTAGTTTTAGGTCTAGTCGTAGTTGTGGTTGTAGTTGTAGCTGCTGTTGCTTAGTCTGTCATTCGCTTGGTTCCTTTTTTCCTTCTACCATAAGTGGTAGACCACTTAATCTTAAATTCTCTTCATACGCACCTTTGTGACTAAGCTTACGCTTTGTAATAATAAGATGCCACTATACCATTCAGGACTCTCAAAGACTTGTCATCCTCAATTTCATTCGCAACATCCAACAGAGGTTGCACATGTCCTTTGCGCCAACAAAACTGTTTAGCTGTAGATTTTACAATGTCAACAGCATCTTCAATCATCCCAACCTTAGCTAGATAAGCAGCCATGCGTTGCGCAAATATGAAATCAGAAGACTGTCGTTGAGAAGGCGACATGGATTTCCTGTAAACACTGTCAGGATTACGTCGCCATTCTCCTCGAGACTCCCAAAGACCTTTGGCATGACTGTGAGTCCAACCATGTTGAGCGTAAGCACTAATGGCAAGTGTATACATGTGATGATTGCGAGGTGTTCGAGTGTCAAGTCCAGCATTGACATCTCCAGGATTAGTGACAGCGGCAACGCAAGTCTCAGTGGTCCACCGATGCCGAAATTCTGCTTCATTGTTCAACTTACAAGGGATTGTAAGGTAGGCATACACTGTTCGATCATTAATTAGCTTCACTTCCTGTTGGCCGCCATTGTTGTTCATCATATCTTTGTAAAACATAAACATAGCTCTTGATTCAGCCAGAACCTGTTGGACTGTAGAAAGCATTGGATATGGCAACAACGGAGGTGTGATGGCTGCTGGAACGGACGACGGGATATCCATATTATAGAAGAAGGCGGCCCGAAGCTTAGGTCCCACAGCCGTAGAAAGCACTGGTGAAAAGTACCCTGGTTTGAAATTCGCATAAGCCGTCAATAGACAGTTGAATGAAAATGAATCTGGATATGATTCTGGCGTAGCACACAGTTGGCGAAAAATGGCTCGTGCAAAACTCAATTCGCCGGTAGCTCCACATAAATACATCATTGTATTCAGTGTTTTGCGGCTAGGAGGAATGCCCTTATCATACATTTCAATTAGCAGCTCCCAGGCCCGAACATGCGTTCGTTCAGATCTGGCGCAGGCGTAAATCAGATTAGAATAAGTATCAGCATCTGGCAAGATTCCCTTATTGGTCATTTCCCTATACAGGTCTAAAACACGCTCGATATTGTGAGTTTTGGCTGCCGCAAAGATTACACTGTTATAAACAGCACGATCAGGGTGAATATCGGTACCAAGAAATTTAAGCATGTCAAACACGTCAAATGCTTGGTCAAAATCATTGACTTTGATGCAAGTTTGCAATAAAGTGGTATATAAAGGAAGTGAAGCCGGAACTCCTTCCGACTGCATCTGGCGTAACACCTTGACACTACTCTTGAGATCATGGTTCTTTCCCAGAGACTTTAGCAAGTGACCGTATGAATAAGAATCCGCCTGTAGTCCTGATGCTTGCATTTGATCCAAGAAGGCCTTCACAGTTTTGGTATCTCCACGCTGTGCGTAACCAGCCATGGTGTTGTCATATACTCTCTTGGACAATGGGATATTAGCATCCCATGCCATTTCATGTAGCAGTGGAAGGACCTGAGCTCTTTGATCTAAAGGAACAGCGTAAACCAGGCGCGAAAATTCTTCCTCCGTCACTCCAGCAAGACCAGTTTCTTTATTAATATTCTCTACAAGACCAACCCAATCTTGATAGTTACTAGCAGCAAGATACTTTGCAACTGTGGAACTACCAAGGCGTTCTGTTACTAAAACAGGAAGTTTAGAGTTTTCGCTAGGGAGCTCAAATAAAGATGTTTTCATATTTTCAATAGATTGAGTAGGTACTCCTGTTGATTTGCCTCCCTCAGGTAATTCCATCAACTCCATGATATCATCGAGCACCTTATCGTCTACCGGTGCATTAACATTCACCTTCTCAACCTCTTTCAACTTGTCTTGCTGCACAGATATCTCATCTTTATGTTCGATTTCCTTTCGTAATGCATTTGTGAATCGCTCAATTTGTACCAACTTTCGATCAATCTCAGCTTGTTCTTGTTTCGTCGCAGAAATCCTTCGCCTACTTCGTCCTCTGGCCCTATAATTACTTTGATTTTGTTGCGCAGTGCTGCTTGGTGTATTTAAGCTAAAATCAAGTTTCTCAAACTGTGATAATAGCGATGAAGACGACGAGTCATTGTCAAGAGATGCCGTAGTGGTCGAAGGGCCTCGTCGGCTATTGCCTCTGGATGAAATATATATTGACCGCCGAAGTTGAATCGGTAAGTTAGAAAAACAAACTCCACGGAGACTCACGCCTTGCCGGATCATCTTTTTTTTGTTCTTTTACTATAAACTAGAGGTGAAAAAACCAGAAGCCTAAAAAATTTCTCACCAGAGCACAAACTATAGTAAAGCCCTAACCACCATTTTTTCAAATCTCTCCAACTTTAAAATTAAAATGTGGAAGTATATTACAAGACTTAACCCCAGATTTACCATTGTCAAACCTTTTAAGCGTCACAAAAGGATGGTATAAAATCATGATGTATATATACTTTAGGAATTTTAAATTCAAAATATTGTTTTATTACTTGTGGGTAAACAAAGATTTTATCCCTAGGCTATCTTCCGTTAACGAATGGTGAAGCGATTGACTGCTGAAACCTTGTAGTCGAAAGAGATTGAAAGGTATGATGCACATAAAATATGGCTGTGAAGAATGGAAAGGTAAACCACTCAAGAAATTTATAACTACGTTCAGGCCAATGGTATTAGCTTTTATAATTTCAATTACCTTAAAATGCGAGGAAAGATCTCGTTGCTAAGCCATTAAGTTATTCATCCACCAGATAAACTGCTATTACCCAAAAGATGCTAGATAGATTTCAATTAAGCTTTCAAGACGGCACCTAAAATCATCCATTGCAAAGGTAGTGGCATTTTATAAAGCTTAGATCATAGATTTGACTTCATGTCAAAGGCCAACAGAAGCACAAGGTATCGTTATTCTCAATTATTGTGCGCGAAAATCTAATGCATGTATAACAACTATGTAGGCCATGATGCGCGCAAATGAAGATATGGATTATATCATAAGATATAGTGCGGAGATAAAGAAAAACTATGAAACTCATAACGTGATAACTTGATAATATGAAGACCTTCAATACAACGTTACGCTCCATCTTCTTATATCAAACAAGCCATTTATTACTAGTCCAAGTCAGGCAACGCGATGATGATTATGACGATGATCACGATGATTATCTGAACGACAAATCCCTCAATTTACTTTTTGCCATTTTCAGCAACATGAATCTAGCAAGATATTGAACGAAACCGTATGCGGTTATCTGATTTCAATCGACTCTGTCAAGGGTAAGCCCTTCTATTCTCTGAGAACAAGCAAGATATTGCTGTTGCTATGGCCCCATGGAATGGATTGATGCTTCTCTTTCGTATTATCAAAGAACGTTATAACGACTAATTGAAATATTTATTAATTAAACCTAGAATTTAGTTGAAACTCCTTTCATTATATATAAATATAACGACTGTAAAACCGAAGACTATTTGAAATCTCAAGAATCTACGTTCAATTGGATTTTTGATATCAGGACCCTGCAAAAGAAAACATAATAAAGATGACATAATCATTACATTATTTTATTTGGTATAATTACCAATGATGACTAACTATTAAATATTACCTCATCTCTCTATTGTTCCCTCTATTTCTAATTATCTCACTTCTGATTCGCCAAATGATATTTTCTCGGAGAGACCACTACCCACTGGACTGTTTTCCGAATTTCGGGTTGTGTTCTGCCCTCTCTCATCTCGATCTTTTTCACATACAAAAATACCCCATCATTCTCTTTCTCTTCTCTTTTTCTTTTTAGTTTTTTTTTCTTCTTGTTCTCTTCTCCTCCACAACTTTTTTCATCACCCTCTCCTTCTTCATATAGGATTCAATAATGCTTTCTCAACGTCTTCTCACTAACTCTCTCAGAGGTATGTGCAAATTAAATCACGCTTGCTGCTACTTTTACTCATAACCAACGTATCTAACTCCCTCAAACAGCTACCGCCAGAACCTCTGTTCTGAGACCCTCTGCCGCCATCTTTGGTGCTTACAGGTATGTTTTTCATTCTGAACAATAATTGGACATTCTCTAACTTTCAATAGACCTCTGTCGACTGTTTCTACCACTGATGCTGAGGCCCTTGAAATCCTCAAGAAGCAGAGAGCTAACAGACCCATCTCTCCCCACTTGACCATTTACAAGCCTGAAATCACCATGATTCTTTCCAGTTGTCATAGAGTCACTGGTCTTGTTCTTGCTGGATGTAAGTATATTTAAATATTTTTCTTTTGCCATTTATTCTAACTGTACCAGCCTTCTACGCTCTCACCTTGAGTTACGTCGCTCTTCCCGTTCTTGGAATGCCCATTGATGCTGCTACCCTTGCTTCTGTCTTCGGTGGTCTCCCTGTTGCTGCTAAGATTGCCCTTAAGTCTGTTGCCGCCCTGCCATTCACCTTCCATGCCTGGAATGGTTTCAGACATTTGCTCTGGGACTCTGCTCGTGAGCTCACTGTCAAGGGTGTCTGGAGAACCGGCTACGCTGTTATTGGACTCACTGCCGTTTCATCCATTGCTCTTGCATTTATTTAGAAAATTGACTATTAATGAAAATATATGGAACCAATAATGAAGAAAGAAAAACAGAAAGAGAGAGAAAAAAAAATGTTTTATTTTGCTTAATGCCCTTCTATTTGCTCCTTCGTAGTTTTGTTGTATATTCTGACTTTACTTCCCTGTTTGTTTTGATTTACTGTTGTTTATTCTGCACCTAACCACCATACCATCATAATCACTGTAAAATTTCTCCTTCCTTCTTCCACCTCCCCCCTTCTTGTGACTTGTTATTCCTTTCACTTCAACTTGACAAAGATAGGCTCAATCATTTGTTAGTTTCTTTCTTCATCATCGTTCTTTTCATGGTATTGGAGGTATGTGTATGAATTTGTCGTATTGTTTTTGTGTACCAATATATATTTTACTGATTCTCCTATTTCTGTTTTAGATCCTAATTCCCGTGTTTGTTAAACCTCTAATTGTTCCATGGCACTCACTGCCATTAATAATATACTATGATTGACTCATCTTCAGTCAAGGACCATCCTCCAGTGTCCCTTCCTCCAGCATTGCATTCTGAAAGGACAGAAACTTCCACCAAAGTCCCTCGTTCATCCTCTAATACCAAACCAAATACTCCTCCGTTTACGGAGAACAGTCGGTCCAGTAGCGGTACTTTCATCAACACTTCCAACACTTCCTCTGTCCGGCAGGCCGGTCCAAATAAGTCAAGCAAAAAACGATATCAAGAGTTTCATCTCCAGTCCCTTTCGGCTCAAAAATCTGAGCTTCGCGCTTTGGAATCGTCTTCATTGTACACAGCCGCTGCTGCTGCTATTTCTGCGAGACGACTTGTTGGACTTTCCACCAACAGTACAGGCTCAAGCAGTAGCTCTACCACAACTTCTAGTACGTTATCTACAACTAAATCTCCATCATCTTCTAAACCTACTGGATCTACATCTAAATCCACTGGTTCTACTACCACTGGTACACATAGAAAAGCATCTTCTATTCAAGTCTCTGATACCCCTCAAAGACCGCCCACTTCATCTCATAGCTCTAGCAGAAGCATTTCAAGTCTTCAAACTACTTCTTCACAAGATACTTCAACTACTATTCGCAAACATCAACCTCCAGCAGCCACAGCCTCAGCAGCTGCAGCATTTAAAAAGAAAAGTAATGTGTCAGCAGATAGCAAAGAAGCCGATCTCAAAAAGGTTCATGATAGTGATAATTCAGAAAAGCATGAGTCTTCGCAAACCAACGCTAGTTTAATTACAGACAACAAACCACTAGGGGCCAAATCTACTACCTCTACTAGCTCCAACGAAGCCCCATCGTTGGCAGCAGCCAAGATGAGTATACATACCGTTTCAAGTGTCACAGTTGAAAAGTCGCCTTCTAAGATACTTACCGCGAGCGAAAAAACGTTGGCCATGGCGGCAGCTACTGTAGAAGCGACCAAAGAAGCTGATAAAATAAAGGCTACTACCGGAGAGGCGACTAAGGCCAAAGATTCTTTTCTTGATACTTCTAAGGAAGCTGCCAAATTGAGCGCCAAGGTCGTGGCTCATGAAACTTCAAAAGAAGCCAAACCAAAAGATGCAAAGCCAAAGGATGCAAAACCAAAGGATGCAAAACCAAAGGATGCAAAACCAAAGGATGCAAAACCAAAAGATACAAAACCAAAAGATCAGGATTCAAAACCGAAGGATACAAAACCAAAGGCAGTTAGAACTGAATCTGGTAAAGATTCTAAAGGAAATGTGACCGAGTCACAAACGAAATTCACAACTTCTGAAGCGCCTAGTAAGCCCCGATCAAAATCTAGCGAGCCTTCAAAACTCATTTCTAATTCCCCATCTGTAAAAGATTCGCATTCTTTACCTGCACCAAAAACTCTTGTTGTTCCTAAGACTGCTTCGCGGTCAGTTTCTCCTGCCAGAAAAGATATAAATACTACACATCCTCATACTTCGCACTCCTCCGCTCAGGTACTATCACCAGTTCCAAGACGTACTGGTGCTTTGTCTCATATTCCTTTACTTCAGCATCAGAGATCATCTAGTGATGCAACGACCCTTTTGGCTACAAAGCAGCCCTCGAATGCTTCAGTACACAGACAGTCATCTCCTTTGCGCCATAACAGCGTTTCTCCTAAGCGAACCACTCCTGTAATAATGTCAGACATGTCAAATAGTCGTACTTCTCTTGGTGTTCCAAGAGCCAAACAACGGCCCCTTAGTGCTGACTCATTGAGAAGTGTGACGAGCAGTGGCTCAGAAGGAGTTTACGATAGTGGAGCTGAAACAGCAGGAATTCAGCGACCCCAAAGAGGCAGTTCTCGAGCTTCAGCTGATGGGCATAAAACGAAACAGCCTTTGACTACTCATTATCAGTCAGCAGCGCTTGCAAATGGCGGCTACATTTATCACCCTCAACCTTCGGTTTCTAATGGAGGGTCTCTGTCTCCAGGCTTAGCCCGAACTACTTTAAGAGATAAACGAAGCAAAACAACAATTGGCTTCATCAATCCATTCAATCCCCAAGACCCTACAGCATCAGCCGCTACTTCATCGAAAAAGAAATCTTTAGACCTACCCTCGACATCACCACAGCCTGGAAAAGTTACTCAATCAGCAACTATGTCTGTCCCACTAACGGCAGCAAAATTGGCGCGTGAAAAGACGGATGCTTACATGCCCAGGTCACCACCAAGAGAAGCCAGACCGCCAACTGGGGCTTCAAATCACCATAAAGGCGGATTCTTTGGTCGAGTTAAACAAAAGCTGAAGAAGTCAGGTTCGTCCAAAGGAAACGGGGGTGATGGCATGGGAGATGAGTATAATAGTGCTTCTGGTGAAAATGGAAAGTCCCTAGAGCACCAACCTGTTTTGATCAAGACTACTATGCGCAAAGAGCGAAAGAGATCTTTCAATGAGGACAAACCTTGGAAACATCACGCAGATGCTGTAAAAGTGACTGAAAACGAACGCAAAAGATATGAAGGAATGTGGGCTGCAAATAGAGGCATTCATATTCCTTACTTGTATCCAATGGAAGATGATGCAGAATCGGAGGATTTTGATGACGATGACGATGAAGAGGATGACACAGAATACGATGAAGATTCAGAGTACTCAGAAGGAGATTCTGATGTGGAATCAATCTCTGAGGATTCGGAAGGACTGAAAAAAGATGAGCTTAAAAAAGATGATGTCAAAAAAGATGATGTCAAAAAAGATGAGGTTAAAAAAGATGAACCTAAGATTAAACAAAAAGTGGCAGTCCCCCATGTGGATCGTGAAAGAGGGAGCATTGATGGAACCCAGGTTTCATCGCTCTCCGATACGCCCAGCGAGGCTATTAGAAATACGTCAGGGCTGAATGCACCTCCTGGTGAGCCCAAGCGATCCTCAACCACGACGCTTCATTCTGTCACAGGCGGTCCTTCAATCGTACCATACATTGGTTCATATGAAGAAGACCCTACACAAAGCATTCATGGTATTGTCGTTCGCGATATGTGGCGCCGCAGCCGGTTAGGTGATGATGTGTTGGGTAGAATCTGGGACCTTGTTGACAGACGGCAAGATGGCACGTTAGATCGTGAAGGATTTTTGGTTGGAATGTGGCTTGTGGACCAATGTCTCTATGGGCGAAAACTGCCGGTTAAAGTTGATGATGCTATTTGGAGCAGTGTGGGACGGCTGAATGTGCGAATCAAGATTCGGCGGACAAAGAAGGATAAGGAGGATCGTAAAGCAGAAAAACGGCATCAGAAAAAGCTGCTTAAGGAACAAAAGAAGGCTTTGCATAAAGAGAAACATCGAGCAAGAAAGGAAAAGCAGAAGCATAATCAAGAAACGACAGCAACGAATTCAGGAGCAGGAACAGCTACTACGAATGCAGCCCCTAATCATACTAATAATTCTAATCCTAATAATAACAACAACACTAATACAAGGTCTACGACTGCGACTCCTCCTGTAACTGCTACTACTGTTACGACTGCTACTACGACTGCTACAACTACCACAACTGCTCATACTAATGATACTGTTACTACTAATATTCAACAATCTGGGACAACGAGTACCAAAGAAGGTTCTAGTAGTGAACCTGAGGTAACTGTTAGTAATACTCCTCGAATCAAGATGCCATCAATAATCAGCATAGGCAAAAAGGCTAAGAAGTCTTCATCTACAGAGCAGTGAGGATTAACTCTATTATTGTTATTATTAATTTAGTGTTTATTATTTATTTTTATTATTTTATTTTTAATTATTTTTTTATTTTTATTGTTTTAATTATTTTGATCATTTTGATCATTTTGGATATGTCCTTCCTGCGTTTTTTCTGGATTGAGATTCTTGCTGCATATATTTCTACATTTTAGTATTACGGATGCTGCCATATTTGCCCATTGACCCTTTTTTTCCCTATTATTATTGTTATTTTTATTTGAAATAAATAAGTTAAATAAAATAAATATTCTCATGAACTTCCATGTCGGTTATTTTATACGTGGAGACATGATTTAAACAACAGTGTTTAGAGTAGATCTTGAATAGATTTAAGGTATTTAAGGTATTCCAAGGTACAAAAATAACCAGATGTATTGATATATATATCTTTATATGTAAACATGAATAAACGTAAATTTACATTGTTAATATTGCTAATATTGTTAGCACTGTAAATTTTCACTTTCAGATTAAGAATTTTAATTATTTTCACATTCGGTAGGGTTCCTGAGGATTCCCAATGCTTGAGCATGAAACATTTTAAAAGCATTCCAAAGTATAAATTTATATATATGATGATTTGATTTGATTTGATTTATTTTTATATTTTTATTATTTATTTATTTACTTATTTATTTATTCATTTATTCATTTATTTCTTGACACTTTTTCTTCCCTCTTTCTTTCTTTCTTTCTTCTCTTCATATCCCATACAAATATACATTCATTTTCACATCCCGTTACCACTGTTGCTGTACCTCTGTCTCTTCTTTCCTTTCTTCTTTCTTCTTCTTCTTCTTCTTCTCGTCTCCAACATCTGTCTCTTCATGTGTGTCTAATTCTGTGCTTGTTGAAGTTTATAAACAACCAAAAAAAAAAATTAATTATAATAATAAGAATACTAAATCATAATAACTAATAATACTACTCATAATAATGTCGTTGTACTATGAAGACTTAAAGTCTCCTCAAACAACTATACAGCAGTTCTCAACAAACATCTTAGAATGGGATTGTGAAAAAGTATCACGATGGATTTCTTACCTTGGACTTGCTAAATATTCTTCCGGCTTCAGAGGTATGTTGTACTATAGTATTATCATCTTCATTATATTACTCTTATTTTATTGACAACTAACGGTTTTTGCTTTTCACTCAATGTTGATAGAAAATAATATATCTGGCGATATTTTGGTACATTTAAACCAAACTGACCTAGGCGATATTGGAGTCACTTCTGTTGGCCATCGTCTACGAATCCTTAAATCAATCTACAACATTATAATATCTCAGGAAATTGAAATTGGACCAGATCATTATATTCCTCAGAGTATGTTTATATCATGAATGAATTGGTTGGAAGAGATTGTGTTTTAATGCATCACATATTACTACGTTAACTACAAATCTAACATTTTTGATAGCCGTCTTGGATGCCCAAAATGATACTCTTGAAAACTCTATATATTCCCGGATTTTAACTTCTTTCCAAATAAGAGATGAGCGAATGGCATTGGCGGAAGGCGAAATAAAACGGCTCATGGATAACTTTTCGAGACTTCGTGAAGATTTATTGCCAATATTTCGAAAAGTCAAAGAATCAAAGGTATGTTTTTTTTCATTTTTATTTCATTTTATTTATATTTTCTTTTGAAAATTAAATTAAAAAAATGTTCAAGACCAAACCGTAATTGATCTGAAACTAACCTTCTTTGTGCTTTCTTATTCTGATGATGATCAGCCCTTACCAACCCCGGATGTTCCACTTCACATACCCATTCAACGGTCTACCTCTCCTCCCATTGCAACTGGTGCCTCGGTATCTCCAACTTATCACCCGCATGTAGTAACAGTAGCCTCGTCTGCCTCCATCTCTAATAACTCGACCAATCCTCAAATAGTCAAAAAGACTTCTTCTAAAAAGAGTCTAAATCATCATGTCGTATCAGCATCAATGTCGGCAGGAACACCTGTAACAGTATCAGGAGCTTCGCCGAGTCGTAACTCCCACGATTGGCTTGATACCTCTAATACTTTTTACACGGGAGGACTTAGCAGTAGTAGTAGCAGTAGCAGCGCCAGTAGTACCAACACCGGAGTACCTGGGATTTCCCTTGCTACTGCTATAATGCTTCCTCCAGTCATGGGCGGAAATAAAGATTCAAGAAAAGCTTCATTCTTATCTAGTGCATCTGTTTCAACATTGACTCCTGGCTCTTCAACAACCTATACCACTAATAACCTTAATAATAATACCAACGCTAGCATTGCTAGCAACAACAAACCAAGCGAACTTAATAGACTTAGCCAGAGACACAGTTATATGACAATGACATCTTCACCTGCGGTCGTTTCAGATGGTCCAACTGGAAATACCATAGGAGGTTCTTTAGGAACCCGCTATTCAGTAATATCTGCTTCCACAGCTAGATCAGCCATTCCTGCTTTAATTTCATTATCTGCAAGGTCAAACTCAGCAAGCTCCGTGCCGAGGCTTAACAGTCTTAGTAGTCGGCGAGACCACACAGGAGGACCCGGAGCAGTATCAGTAAGTTCAGGAGTCAGTACTACCATCACTGCCACTACCCATAACAAGCATCATAGCAGCAATCCAAGCATTTTATCAGGCACCAATAGCATGGTTTCATTATCAGGTGCTGGAGACCCAACTTCTTCAAACGCAAGTTCAATGCATTCTGAACCTATTATGGAATTCAACTTCTCCCCTGATGTGCCATGCTACAAGATGCTACCTTTAATTGCGCGCCGTCATAAAGTAAGGGGAGACTGGCGAGGTGTTGGGCTGGTGGTTTGTTATGGTGATCAGGAACGAATGGTTGGGCTGGAAGAAAAACCGTTGGCTATTTATAAAGAGCTTCAACGGGAAGGTAAAAATCCAGTGTTTATGATTCGTGAAGATAATGGAATGAAGACAGATTTGGGATTTGTAGTAAGTGGAACTCCAGGAGGACTTTTATAGGCAGCAGAAAAAACCCCAAACATTTCAGATTGGGCAGCCGTGGAAATAAATAAGAACACAGATAATTATTATGCATATATTAAAAGTGTTGCTCATGATTGTTTGGAATAGGATTTTTTGTGATCATTTATAATCTAAGCTGTTTTCATTTAAATGTCATCAAGCTAATCCCAAATTTGAAAACATTACTTCTGGCACAAGCCACTCATTGAATATCCCAGAAATCATCATGCCATATATACTGCACAAGTACATTAGTCATTGAATTATTATATACAATATATTCACAGACCAGGAATATCTCTATACCCCAATACCACCCATTCGTGGACAGGACCTTCACATCGAACTAACGAAATCCTTCCATAATCCCAATCCACACCATTATAATTCTCAGGTAACAAGTCAACGGTGGTAGTGGTAGTTGAGTCCGATTCCTGAATAGATTTACTATTTCGATTCAAGTCCAGTAGTTCATTAAATCTAGATTCCAGTCGCCTCTTTTGAGCTGGATCAATTGGTAGTGTATCAGTATAAATAAGCGACAAGTGCGGGTTAAACTGGGTTTGGGCCCAGGCTTCGGCTAATTGTTGGCTTTTAACTGTGGCTGTACCTTGATCACCATCATCATCATCACTAGTACTAACGGTACTGCTACTGTTGCTGACGTCTCCCTTATTGTTGGTGTTTTTACTTCCGTTATTAGTGATACTGGTGTCCATGCTTTTTGTGTCGCTCGAGGATTGGTACACAAATTCTTGTCTACAAAATGTGGCTAATGAAATGAGGTCATGGCGTTTCTGGGCTTCGAGATAACAAGCCTGGAAATACTTTGTTCCATATTGAATGCTGACTGGCGTTATATTATGGTCACCGTGAGATATATCCTTGTTATTTCCAAATGATATTTTCAAAGGCCTCTGTCGTTGCAGATGATCCCCTAATCCTGTAATAGTAGTAGTAGTTGCTATTTTTTTGATATGTTCGAGGGTTTTGTCTAGAATCTCATTCACAACGATATCAGCAGCATGCTGAGAGTCGGTTGGTAGAATGATACCTGATGTAATTGTAATATGAGGTTCAAATATAGGTAATTGAGGGTCATTTAAAATAAGTCGAAGCTCGGTGATTGCAGTTTGAAGTGTGTGTGAAATGGTAGAGTTTTCAGAAGGTTGAAGCCATAGTGCAATGCCCATTATGATAATATATAATCCTGGTGTAGTCTGATTAGCGTTGATTTGATTTGATTTGGCTTTAATTCAAAGTCGTAAAGGCTTGTGAAAGACCACCTTGATTTGGGATACTTGGGCAAGCGTAATACTCATTTTCATTTGGCGCTATATGCTGATATTTACGTTGGATTGATGTGATATCAGACTCATAATTACAACAAACTAAAGTCTAATCAGTGATCATAGATTGCACGGCTGGACCACAAGCAATCAGATAAAATAAAAAATTCTCCCACCTCCTCCCACTAAATCAATCAACATCTTCATTTTTCATGACCCCAAGCAATGCCTCAAACAAGACTTATCACAACGTTTCCACAATTCCCACAATATCAGGTCTTGGTGACCTTGTTTGAGGGAGTCACAAATAGCAGTGATATTCGAAAAGAGCTGTTAGCGGCAAACTCTGATTTTGAGTATGCTTTTGTTTCTGCTGCAACTGTAAGTATGATTTAAAACCTCGACTACTGAATATCAGCCAACTCGGCTTATGATCTCTCACGTATCTCATAAATCTAACTGTCTCTAAATATTAGATCTTCTCACTTGAGCACCTTTTGGCTGGCGTTTATAGAGCCATTGCCGATTCAGAGGCCGGCTGTCTGAGGACTCGAAAATTACATTCTGAGATTATATTCTGCCTATCACCAAATAATAATGTAAGTAGAGCACTGATTCTGACCAAAACCACCCCAACATGCGTATGTTACTAACTAACTATTCAGATCATGGATGGACTGCGAAGGTTTGGAATTTCCGACGACTGTACTTCAATTCTCGCAATCAAAGTTATAAACACAAATACCGACACAGTCGAACCAGCTTACGAATTTCTAAAGGCCAATATTAGCGGAACAGAAATCCCCGTCACTGATTTAAATATCCAAGCTCACTGTGAGACTATGATTTTGAAAAAGAACTATAAGCTCCCAAATACTTTGGATTTAAACAACCACCAAGCAGTCAACACTGCACTAGTTGGAGGAATAACTTTACGTGGATCATAGACAAGCTGATGCCTTTTGTATATATATAAAAGAAAATACATACACATTGCTCTCTAATTAGCCTTTCAAAGTCTTTTTTCGAGAAATACTCTGCAGAGTACAGAAGGGTCCGGAATTACAATTTATCACTTTCTTCCTTGAAGTTTGCCCTAACCCTGGTGATGACGTTTGGAAGTCTAGGTTTCTCCATTCATTCTGACTTCTCTTCTACCTTTGCAAGAGATATTTTTTTTTGACAAGATTGAGGACTTGAAAAGGAAGTCGTTGGATAAAGTTTCGATTTCGTATACACGCGCATTCACATTTGTTGAACTGTGGTTGTGCGTATATATTAACAGGTTGACCCAGTATATATTCTTTTGAGAATTGAAACATGGAGTTAAGGCGGGAGGAGCAACAACGCAACGAGGAGCCAACTTCGAAAGAAGCACCGATAGCAACAGAAAAGAATCCCGAAACTATTAATGAAAATGCCGAAAATTCCAATTCTCATCCCCTTGGCTGGTGCCTAGAGCCAGTATCATCTTGTATGAACAAAATGCTTCCACTTCTTGTTATTTGCATGGCTGGATACACCATATACGTGTATTGCTATGTTTACTGTTGGAACGAGGTTATAAATTTTCATAGCAGAGAAACTGGTATTATATTTATTGCGGTGTTTAGCGTATTTTTGGCGTTACTGGTCATTACATGGTGCCAGATATTAATGGTTGGGCCTGGCAGAGTGGCTCGAACGCCCCAAAGCATTTTTTTACCCTCTGTACAACAACCTCAAGGACAGCTTCTCCAGCCAGACTCAAGGTTAGCTGTGTTGCCCAAGGTTTTTGTATGCGATCCGCATGGCTATCCGTTATGGTGCTCGACTTGTCAGTCGGTCAAGCTTGACAGAGTGCATCATTCAGCAGAGCTCCAGCGGTGTGTACCCAAGATGGACCACCTGTGTAATTGGGTTGGCGGTGTTATTGGGGAAACAAACTACAAAGCATTCCTACAGTTTATCTTTTATTTCGAAGTCCTACTCTTGTTTTCAGTTGTCACTCTTGCGATATTTGCCCACAAGTACTATGTCAGAACTGGTACAGCCGCTGCTCATCTAATTATTGTGTTTGCCTTGGCTGGTATGTGGTTTTTGTTGCTCATTGGATTTTTGCTGGTTCATGTCCGGTACACACTACACAATATTACAACCATTGAGCATTTAAAGCATAACAAGGGCGATTTTCCAATTTTCAATTTTGAGACCTCAGATGGCTTACGAGTAGTTTCACGGAGGCGTCGTGGTGACCCTTGGCCTTACGATGTCGGCAAATATAATAATTGGAAACAAATAATGGGGCCAACTATATTTCATTGGCTTTTACCACTACCTGTCACTAAAAAAACACAATCAAAGACTTACGATACAGCATCATCATCATCTCCAAATACAGAACAAGTCGTCTTGTTCAATCCTGAACTACTTGCTATTTTCCAACGCCGTTACACTGATAAAGAAGAAGGCTACCTTGCATACCCTCATTTACAGCTACTTCCCTCTGAGAATAATTTTGTGACCCCACCTGCTACCCAGAATAGAGGATACACTGGTTTTGCTAGGTATAGTCCTCAAATTTCTGAAGTTTGAATCTTTTCAGTTTTAAAATTGTGATGCATTTAAAACTATGGGTTATTTATTTTCATTAGAGGGATTCCCTGCTTTTTGTTTATTCTATTTTATTTCCATCTTACATCGTATTTCGCATGTCTTTTTATTACTATTCCTTTGCTTTGTTTATTATGTTTTGGTATTTCTATCAATGTTTATTTCGGATTAATTATGTACACAAATTCATTCTGCTAAAAATTAAAATAGTTATAGTAACGATATTAAGTTCGTATTCCCTTGAAATTATGCATTAGTGGTCGCCTCGAGCAGGGCTATTCTAGTACAGTAAGAATATCAGGGTTTGAAAATTGAGACCCTGAATCCCATTAATTTTGTTCACTGCGATTTCATTACGGATTACTATAGGTACTTTATCAAAAATAGTTTCAATTAGACCAATCGTCCAAGTTGAGTTAGCGTCGAGAGCACACTAAACTCTTGTAGTAACCTTTCATAGTTCAAGCAAAGCAGGTATTACGAGAAAAATTTGTCTTTTGTAGCCAAACAATACGATGCAATCCAGTGCTGACCTTATTTGAGTCAACACAGAGTAAATTGTTGGTAAAGGTATAACCAATTTTCAGCCAAACAAGTAGACTGAAACACTAAATCTTCGGCTACTAAATAAATAAATAAAGAAGAGGAATACAGCCATTAACTTTTGTTTTCCATTCTTAGCTTCAACTCAAGATTGTTTTCTCTCCAATTGTGATTTGCTCCACTGCTCAGGTTTAGGCTATGATCTTCGTCAACTTTCCACTATTTGACTTTTTCTTCATTATCATAACTAATTATGAAAAAGATAGGATGTGAAAGTTATTTTTCTTCTTGAGTTCAGTAATTGTGTTAGAATGTGAAAACAATATCTCAATTGGCATCCAATCTAATCATATTGAAATCCAATAATGTACTTAATATGAAGATGCATATTTACTCCATATTGATGTTGGGTTTGGGAGTACTAAATTTTCCTTACCCAGATCCTCGTGTTTATGCCATCTCGGTGTTTGCGAAATCAAAACAAATCTACCATCCATTAACAACAATGTATCAACCACAAAATCCAGGCAGAAGACCAACGCTTCTGCCTTCTCAGTCTCATGCAGGTGCACCTAGGCGGTCTACTATTGCACCGTCAACTCTCAAGTCGCGTCAACTTGCTCATCTCAATGCTCAAATAGCCCAACTCCAAGCTAACATGAGTGACTTGGATAATCTGCTACGAGTTACCGCTGTTCAAGCTGAATATATCCGTAAATTAGGAATTCTGCACGGATCTTTGTAAGTTTACAATTTATGGAATTTTTGGGCATTTGGAATCTTATGTTAACTTAATATACGTATAGGTTCATGGCAGGACATAAAGTATTTGAAGAAGAGGCTATGAAAGCTCAGGGGGAAGAAGAAGAAGAATACTTTACGGAGGGACAGGAAGAATATCAGCAAGCGGATCAATATCGGACTGGAGAGTGATTTTGTGGACAACAAAATAGAACCAATTTTCCCCTGTGATGTTGCTTCGTTTACTTTTCTATTCTCATGAAGATAGGTCGGTACGGGTGCCCTAGGCTTTCTACTTATTGGTTAACGATTGCCTTGGGTTGTGAATAGTGTAATTCATATTTAAGAAGTTCTTTTTTCTTCTATTGTTATTTTATAGCAATCCTCATTGAAAAATTCAGAAAATAAACAAGACATTGTTCAGATAGAAACTATGAGAACCGGGGATTAGCATTTTTGAAAACTTGCCAATGTAACTGCCCCTGGCTGTGGCTATGTTTGTCATACGGACTTAGTAGTCTTTTAATACTCGAAGATCTAGAGTGCCGTTCTTTGTGTTTTAATATAAAATGGTTGAAATTTACATAGTTAAAGGCCTGAGTATTTTCAAGGTGAGAGAGTTCATCCCAACTGCAACTGAAAAAAAAATATTTTTTCTTCTTGATCAAAAACCATGACAGAGCCAAATCCACCTGCTAAAAAGCAAAAAACTGAAGCAAGCACACAGGCCAAGCCTATAGTTGTCATTGTGGAAAAAGATGGCGATCGGTATAGGTGTATGTTCACACTAGCAAAAAAAGGTGGTAGGCAGTGTAACATGACGAGAAAGTCAAGCGACAAATACTGTGCACAACATAAACTGGTGAGCATTGATTTTAATCCCTTTATTGTCTGTCAAATAATCTAATAGAAGACTAATAATAATATAGGCAACAGGAGAATCTGGAGATCGAAAACGAGTTCCTTGCCCGTTGGATCCAGGCCACAGTGTTTTTGAGGATCAACTGAATCGTCATTTGACAAAGTGCTCAGCTCGAAAACAAGTTCCAACCGATATTTGGTATCACGAAAATCTTAACTTGATTGGAATCAAAGACAAGGAAACAAGTGGCAACACTGTCGACGATGCTGTGGTGGATTATTTACAATGGTATGCGAAACTAGAAAAGGTTTGGGATTCCTTCTTGTCTAAAGTCGAACCTGAAAGACAAGTGCTACGCCATAAAGGACTTGAGAAGAGGTTACAACAGTTGGAGAATCCAAAACATGCAACCCAGCAAGGTTCACTAATTGGCCACATGGAACGAGTTGGTTTACTTGATAACAGACTTCGACAAGGAGAGGAGGTTCGTGATAATGTAATTGTGGAGTTTGGATGCGGCCGAGGAGAGCTATCTCGCTATGTTTCAAAGGCTCAGCTATTTCCGACAGCAAGTGATGAATCTCTAAACATTGTCTACAATAAGAGTCGGCCTCGAAAATATCTACTGGTCGACAGGGCAGGGCCTCGAATGAAATTTGATTCGAAGCTACTTAAAGATTACACGGAAGAAGATGACGATGTCAGAGCAAATGTTCCTGAACCACTCGCTGAACGACTGCGAGTCGATATTAAAGACCTGAATTTAGATAAAGCATTGGAAACAGTTTTTAAGCCTTCTAATAGCGGGGGTGCGAAATCAGTATCAGCTATTTCCAAGCATTTGTGCGGCTGTGCTACTGATCTTACTTTAGAATGTTTGGCTCAAAACACAATTTTGCCTAACTCTTCAAGCGACGAAGCTGCCGTCAAATCACATCGACTGGAAGGAATTGTAATTGCGTTGTGCTGTAGACATGTATGTTCCTATGAAACATACCCATTGAGGGGTCGCGAGTTTTTGAAAGAACATGGGATTGCCTCTACGTTGGCAGAATTCAAGACTTTGACTAAGTTGACTTCGTGGGCAGTATGCGGAAGACGGGAAAATGCTAATGACACAGATACGAGTCATCCGTCAGGTCTTACAGTTGATCAGCGTGAGAGGGCTGGATTGCTTGCGCGGAGGTGTTTGGATTATGGCAGGCTAATTTCAGTTCGAGCACGTGGGTTGGAAGCCCAACTATATGAGTACGTTGCACCAGAAGTTTCATTAGAAAATGTCGCCCTTGTAGCCAGGTGGCCTTAGAGTATATATCAATTTATTATCAATGATATGACACAATAGTTAATACACAAAGGTATACAACAAACTAGACCTTGTCTTCGGAGAGGCCATGCTTCCAGTAAATGAGGTAAGGTGTAGTACCATCCTCACGGTAATTGAGAAGGACAACCATTCCATCAGGATCCATGGACTCACCAGTAAAGAATTCATAGTCCTTGAAGTTGGCAATGATTTTCTTAACATAAGCAGCGGCTCCCTTCTCAAAGACGGCAACAGCTTCAGGGTCTTTCTCGGCAAGTTCAGCCTTTACTCTTTTCATGTATCCCTTGATATAGGTAACATAAGACTTTTTATCAAAAGAAGTTTATTGAAGTCTAAAAGAGTAGACTACATTGTTAATGGTGATCATACCGTCTTCAAGGGCCTCATCGCCGTCTTCAGCAGAAGGGTTGGCTCCGATATCTACATCAGCACCTTGATGTTGATCAGATTAGAATCAACCTCGTAGACGACATCGTCAACCAACTTGATATCGTAAGCGTCATAGAGGAGCTCGTCAGTGGAAATGATATCCTTAAAAATAAGCATTGTAAGATGTAATTGCCTAGTAAAATCTAAGGAAGAGGAACAGAACAAGTATAACGATTTGAACTCTGAATAATGAGAAGCAGTCTGATACATGTGTAAGATTATGTAATAAATTTTCAGATAACGTGACTTTGGAGTTGTTTATTTATCACAAAACAAGATCGAAAACAAACCATTGCGATGATTACTCCTTCGATCTCACAGGATACATGTATAAATAGTATACCTGCTCAAGATGAGTAATTCAGAGAATCACTGGTCAATTGGAAAATGTCATCGGGTCATTCGTCCACTTCATTCTGCGCTTGGCCGACTTAGGGATCTGGAGCGTACATACCCTTCCCTGTTGGAATATCCATATCCAGAGAAGAGTAAAGAAGATATTGCAGCATTTGCGAACTATAATACACACAACCGGCAGCGACCTTCGCGGCTAGCATCACAGAAATACACATATTCTTCACGGAAACCTGGCCTGAATTCTGGCGTATTTGGCCCCGTCTTCGCATCAAGTTTCATTCCCAAAGCATCAACAACCCCATCCACTGCAACAAAATCAAAAACGAAGCACAATAAGAGGAAAGAGGATGATAGATTGAAGTCACCTGAATCAGTGTTTGAGGACTATAAACTCAAGGCCAGTATTGAAGCTTACAGCTGTGCCCTGGCAGTTTTCAAGGCATTTCGACAATTTCTACTCATGGTTGGTGATCATCCGAAAGTATGCTCTTTGATTGAACGGTCATCATTTCAGGTCGGCCGATGTATTGCAATGACACAAGACACTATCCCAGAGGGCGTATGGTATGAAAACACTGACATGTTTGCACGGTATCGCAAAATTATAACAATGGGGCATGGAATCGAATTGGTTCTCGAGCATTCCAATTGGATTCGACAGACATTACCAGCTTTCATTTTAGAATGTGTGGGAAACAACAATATAGAACTTGCATCGTTGTTGGCTCACAAATATATGGAAATTTTGTCAATAGACGAGTTTTGGTGCAATTTGCGGGTGCTGCAGAATATAGCAGAGGTAATTCAAGGTAGCGGATCATTTACACTAGCCACTATCATTTCAGAAGTGGGATATCGATTCAGAGTGACCAACCTTTACACAATAGAGTTTAACTCTTTCCTGAACAATTTGCGAGATATTGAGTCCGATGAAGTAGTCTGTGATTCGCTCAAAACCACCTGTCTACATTGTACACAAGTTATATTACGCGGTGCTCGAAGACTCGATCGAAAGTCTGAAGAATTAAAAAATAGCAAAGCTTTACTTCTAACCTTAGTTCGACTTTTGATATGCCCGCCGATCGTCCCTTCAACTGATACAGATGAAGTGGTGGAAGGGTTACTTTTACATTTCACACGATTCAACAACAAACGTTTCTCAGAAATTACTCAATGTATAAAATTATACAAAAATTACCGGCTACAAACCGGCATTCGAGCCATGCCTCAACCAGCACCTTTGTTTTTAAACTCATTTGTTTCCATCTTTTCTGAATTTTCTATTTTCAAGAGTATCTTGGAGTATTATTTAGATTCCCATCCTCGGTTTGTGCGAAAAACGGCGTCGCATTATGTTTCAACTGGTGGACGAGGGTTAGCAGCTGTGGAATGGCAGGACAATTTAGAATCTACACTTTTAAATGCCAGCATTAAGATACCTGCTAGTCATTTAGTGGAACAAACGCTTGATTCTTGGGTTATTCTGGGTGAAAGTAACGGTACTATGGATATTTCAGAGGCTAGTGATCAAAACTCTGAAGAAAGTGAAGACGAGATTGTACGGTATGGGCATCTTGCACGCCCTGCTCCGGAAACGCCAAAATGTGATAAAATTAATCTTAACGGCAAATACAGCAAGATTCTGCCAGACGGCATTTTGGAGTGGAGTCTACGTCGGTCCTGCAGCAAGAATAAGGTAATTGAAGCCGCTGAAAACTCGCCGTTGATGTCTCGAGATAAATGGAAGCAACGAAGGTTGCGTCGAAAAAATTTGAGTTATTGTGAAGATGAAGAGAGTCCGACGGCGATGGCTAAAGATCTTATCAGCGAATATCCTGAAAGTTCACCGTTAAATCCAGGTCGCCTGTGTCGGCCCGACAATACTAGCATATTCAAACCCCCAAATGAACGTGAACAACAGATTGCTATGCCTGAAAGTTCACCTTTGAAAGCAAAAAATTGGTCATCGCAATTACGCAAGCCTAACTATGAAAGAAAAAATTCTTCATCTGATAGAGAACGACAGCAGAGTGATATTTTACTTGAAAGCTCACCATTAAAACGTAATGTTCGGCACCAACGGTTGTTGCGCCGGATTAGCGCACGTGAAAAACTTCAGCAAGAAGTAAAAGATTCACCAGATCTTGGTCAAAGGGAAATTTCATCCGTTGCTGATATAATTCAGATTCCTTCTTCGCCAGATAGTCATGGTAGATTTGATATAGACTCACAGCCACCGTCACTCTATCAAAGTCAAGATGATGGTTATGATGTTCAAGAAGAAGAAGGAGCTGAGTGCAGTACAGATGGTTTTTATCAAAGTGATGCTGGGTATACTACAGATGAGGAAGAGGAAGCATATTCTACAGAGGGATATGAAGACGAAGAAAAAACTTTTCAGCCAAGAAGAAAAAAGCGATCACGGGGGCTTCAAGATGTGCCGGATAGAAGATGCAAAAGATACGAGTATATGAGTGACGACGACTTATTGTTAGTTCAAGTCCAAGGTTCAGAGCCAACTACAACGGCGATGAGTATGCCGGCAAGCCCGGGATTCCACAGAAAGAAAAGACCAAGGTTTAATAATAAGAATAGCAATGATAAGACCACTACAACATGCAGCACTAAATCAGGGGCAATTGTCTCATTGTCTCGGCGACCTAGAACAAGTTTATACAATCTAAGAAGCCTCTCTGCATCTGCATCGACGACAATCACAACAATGTCAAGGACAACAATAACAACTGATACCACTCCACCTTCATCACCATTACAAGAAAATAAGCATAAACTTAGACATGGGGTCAAGAACCACCGCAATACGCAGATCAGGAACAACAATAGATTATCGTATACTGTTTTGAGTAGTGACGATACTGAAGATAATAACTACGACACCGAAGAAATGAGCATGACAAAAGGGCATGGAAAATCTCCTGGCACTACGATAGCTGCTACTATTGCGGCAACGCCTGTTACTGGTCGATATTATTTTGAAACTGAAGATGAAGATGATATTTCACTTATTATTTAGTGATTACTTTATTTTTTTTTCTTGTTCATGACTATAATTATGATGATGATTAACTATTTATTTATAAGTAATACAAGCACCAGAGTATTAAATTATTATTATTATTATTATATTGGAAAAGGTCATAGTACATTATGAATGTTTAAATTTATTTGTGTATATAGTGTGGAAATCTATATAATAGCAGAGTTCATGCCATAATTAGGCAGTTCAGTAGCACTTAATATTGGTGTCCTCGGTGGCTGCTCATTTGAAATTGAATTAGACTGGATTAGTTTCTTTTTATTTTTGGACTTTATTAATTATGGACCACTTGTATTCTATCTAAAAACTTTTTTCATGGAGAAACGTCGGTTCATTTGAACGGTTATTTAATCAAAGGTTGCCTTTCAGTTTAGTTTATATTGGTTTTTTTTAACTTTTTATTTTTTTATTTGATTCAGAGAGGGGAAAAGATATAGATATCCTTGTATATTCATATACTAATGACATATCTATATTAGTATTATACTGGATATGAGATCTATAAAATATAGTATATTCAGTCTAGGTCTAGTATATATGATTTAATCCTTCGTATACTTTCAGCTGTACATGAAAAATAAATAATTAAAATAAATAATTAAATAAATAAAATAAAATAAATAAATAAATACAAATTAAAGTGCGGCGCAAAAGTGTTGCTTCGGATAATTAAGAAAAAAAAATAAAACATAAAGCATTAAAAAACTCTGCTGCGTAAATTAATATATAAATCTAAATGATGAGAGTTTTATATAAAAGACAACTAAAAAATTAAAACAGCCAAGGAGGCCACTAGAACTTTTAAAAGACTGTAAAATCAAATGACATTACATTCATGTATATATATATATATTGGAATTGTGTTGTACGGTATTATTATTATTATTATTATTATTATTATTATTATGTTAGAACTTAACACATACAAACACACAGGAAAATGAAATACCCAGAGACTTGCTGCAGTATATTGGTTCATATAGGACACCCTTGTGTGGTAAAAAACACAACAAACATTTCCATACTGGAATTAAACCAAGAAGAAAGAAAGAGAGAAATTTTTTTTAAAGGCTAAGCGTTTTCTGTATTATACAAAAGAGGTCATTTCAATTAATTGGTATTATTATTTTACTTACAGTTGCTCAGCAATACAAACCTTTTTTTCTTAAATTACCTCGACACTTTTTTCTGATTATGCAACGTCAAAACCCTATCATCTCTCCATCATTTCTTTATCCGATAACGCTGGCAAATGGTAAATTTGTTCGCACTGGTTTTTTTCCACAATTAGTTCTATTCACTTCTCTTCTATAATTCATTACAATGGATACCAAATCATTAAAACAAAAAAATACACACGCTCACACAGTTTATAAAGTTTAAAATGCCTCCAAAATACGCAGAGTGTTGGTGTGGCCGAAACCGCCGGTCCAGCCCTGGATGGCCACTACAACATCGCCCTTGGACAGAATTCCAAGATCGACAGCAGAGTCAATACCCCACTTAAGACGCTCCTCAACATCGCGTTGCCACTCAGCATCAGAGGTGGGGGCGTCCACAGTGTAAATAAATGGGTAAACACTTCGGTACAAATGTGCAAATCTGGCAACCTTCTCATCTCTGGTAACCATAAGAATGGGGCACTTGGGTCTGTACTTGGCAACAAGACGAGCAGTGTTACCAGAGGTCGACAGTACAATAATGGCCTTGGCTTGTTGCTCAAAAGAAGCAGAGACGGCAGCAATGGCAATAGTCTCACCAGTCTCAGTAGGACGGGGAGCAAGAGAGCGGATCTCATTAAACAGAGGCTGGTAAGCAATACCTTTCTCAGCAACAAGAGCAGTCTCGTGCATCATTTGAACGGACTGAATGGGGTAGTTACCCTTGGCAGTCTCACCAGAAAGCATGACACAGTCAGCACCGTCAAGAATGGCATTACCGACATCAGAAACCTCGGCACGGGTAGGACGGGGGTTGTAAGTCATGGACTCGAGCATCTGAGTAGCACAGATAACGGGCTTTCCAGCAAGGTTACACTTTGCAATGAGCTGCTTCTGGACAATAAAGACCTGGGAAGCAGGAATCTCAATACCGAGATCACCACGGGCAACCATAACACCATCAGTGACCTTGAGAATGTCGTCAAAGTTGTTGACACCCTGTTGATTCTCAATCTTGGCAATAATCTTAATCTTCTTGCCTTCCTCGCCGAGAACCTTGCGAATGGCAATAATGTCATCAGCAGTTCGGATGAAAGAAGCAAAGACCATGTCAACATGGTTTCTAACACCAAAGAGAATATCAGCCTTGTCCTTCTCTGAGAGAGGAGGCAAGTCAACATCAGTCTTGGGAAGGTTGACACCCTTGTGGGAAGAAATTTTACCATTGTTGAGGGCCTTGACACGCAAGGTGGCATCATTGACAATCTCCAATACCTCAAAAGAAAGGACACCATCATCAACAAAGATGATACGGCCACTTTCAATGACCTTGGAAATATTCTTGTAGTCAACGTACATGATCTTATCGTCGCAGGACTTGGCGTACTTGTCGTCGGTAGTGAAGATCATTTCATGGCCAGCCACGATAGGGTAGTCAATGTCGTTAATGGTCGTACCGGTTCTAATTTCGGGGCCCTTAGTATCGATAGCAATAGCAATGGGTCTACCAGGGAAACCGGCTTCAGAGCCACGGGCATTGTCAACTACGGACTGGTGGTACTCGTAAGAGCCATGGGAGAAGTTCATGCGGACAATGTTGAGGCCAGCTATAAAAGTTTAAAAAAGTTAGTAAGGAACATAAAAGTGAAGGGAGAGGAAAGAGGGGTAAATAGAATACAAGAGGGGTAATGTAGGGAGAATATTTTAGAGATAGAAAAAAATTTTGTTTGACACGGAAAAATTATGGGAAATTATCCGTAAGTGTACATGAGAAGATAAACATACCCTTTCTGAGCGCAGTAATCATTTCGACGGAGTTAGTCTTGGGGCCAATTGTTCCAATGATGGAAGAACGTCTGTAATTTCTGTTTGGCATGTTCTCCACGTCGAGAGTGGTCAGCCATTGCAGACTTGTGTTGGGGCTATCAGAGCTGTAAATCATGGTTGAATGTATTGGATGGGAATGCAGAGAAATAAATAAATGTTAATTAGAAAAATCTTCTATAAGAAAGCTACAGAAGAAGAGTCTAGGAATTGTCTTTGATGAAAAGATTCTACTTGTTGAAGACTTAAAGCAAGTAAGAAGAAAAAGAAGAAAGAAAAAAGAGAAGAAAAATGATTTCAGAGGGAGAAAGAGGTTGTTTATATACTTTGAGAACAGTACATTAGGGATGTTGTGAAAGTCAGCAGTAACAAGAAAACAAAAATAAAAAAAAATAAAAAATTTTGCAGCTGAAAAAGAAAAATGCGTCATAAAGGAAAGTAAAGGAACATAACATAATAAAATAAATAATAAAATTCCCACTCGTATAGTAAAGTATTAGGATTCAAAACTACAATAAAACAGAAAATAACTAAATAAAATTCATTCAATTCAAGTTTCTTTTGGCAGGTTTTACTGGTACTAAAAAAGGGCTGAAGAAAGGCTGTTTGAGGTCCGTGGAAGAAGAAAAAAATAAATAAAAATTTAAATTTAAATCTAAAAAATAAAATAATAAAATAAAAAAGGGTTGCACAAAAAAAAGTTGTTGCGGCTCTTCTTTCCATGGCGCCGCCACTGATGGATGCCGCCATTGAAGGATGATGATGATGCTGCTTTTTTTTTTTTTTTTTTTTGATAATTACTGCTGCTTCTGGTACTGTTACTGCTGCTACTCCTGGTTGTGTTAGTTGAGATGGTCGTGGGTCATTACAAAAAGGACCAAAGTGAACTTTCAAAAGGCCACTCAAATCAATTGGCAGCATTGCCTCAAACAATGGCTAAGCTCCGTATCAGCCAAATAGCTCAGCAGAATCTGACTATAACAATGGCCCTTCCCAATGCTGCCCAGATAAGCTGCTAAGTTAATAATTGACCCCCATGTCAACATGTGCCACTCTCATTCATCGTCGTCGTTTTTCCAGCATCGCCGCTTAAGCAGCAGCCCGTCGTCTTCTGATGTTTAAAGGCTTATTGTTGATGCCGGTGATGATGACGGTGATGATGATGATGAAAGTGAGAGATAATAATAGCGGAATAAACAGTAACTATAATAATGTTGTGCTTTTCTTTTGCGTTTCTTTTTTTTTTTTTTTTTGTATTTTTCTCTAAATATTTTTGTATTTTCTTTTTCTTTTTCTGTTTTTTCTTCCTTCTCTTTTTCTCTTTTTCTCTCTTTTCTGACGGTTTTTTCTCTATTCCAGTCAAGACTGCACGTGATTTCACCATTTCCTAACCCATGTGTATTTACCCTACTCTTTGATGTCCCTAGTCTTTGTCGTCGTGGCAATAATTTTGATCAAATTTATCAAATTTATCAAATTTATCAAACTTATCAAACTTATCAAACTTAATATAATTTATCATAACTTATTAATATTTATACCAAGTTAGCATACTAAATATTAATAACCCATAACCACTCTCCATTTACTATTTACTTGTTACTAACCTCCCAAAAATGAAAAATTTTAACCGCTTTTTCTCGCACCTTGTTTTTTGTCTCTTTCTCTCTTCTTCCCTCTTTCTTCTTCCTTTCTTCTTTTCATCATCCAACAGTTCTCTGTCAGACCATCACCCCAATCATCAACCAATCATCCCAAAAATGTCTTCCTCCCCTTCCAGTGAAAGAACCTTTATTGCCATCAAGCCCGATGGTGTCCAGCGTGGCCTGATTGCTCCCATTCTTTCTCGTTTCGAGCAGCGTGGTTTCAAGCTTGTTGCCATCAAGCTTGCCCAGCCCTCCGAGGAGCTCCTCCGTGAGCACTATTCTGACCTCCAGACCAAGGGTTTCTTCCCTGGTCTCCTCGCCTACATGCGCTCTGGCCCTGTTCTTGCTACCGTTTGGGAGGGTAAGGATGTTGTTAAGCAGGGTCGTGCCATTCTCGGTGCTACCAACCCTTTGCAGTCTGCTCCTGGTACTATCCGTGGTGACTACGCTATTGACGTTGGTCGCAATGTCGCCCACGGTTCCGACTCTGTTGAGTCTGCCAACCGTGAGATTGGTCTCTGGTTCAAGAAGGAGGAGCTTGTTGAGTACAAGCCCAGCCTTTTCTCTTGGATCTACGAATAAATGGATTCCAATTGAATTGAATTGAGTTGAATTGAGTTAAACTCGGTTTTGTTGAATCTTTTGTAATATAGTTTTTTTCTTTTTTTCTTTTATTTTTTTTTTTTAATTTAGTTCTCTTAATGGATATTATTTGAATTACCTATTGGTGTTAACAAGGAGATATATGTGTGTGGTCAATAATTGCAAGAATTGGCTTCATCGACTTGACTTGTTGCATGTCTTATACGAGAATCTGTAGGATGGGTAATTTACATTCCTTGGAATTCTCTAAGTTCAACGAAAACGTTGACCTAAAAGCACCATATCTTCGTATCACCATCTTCGTTACCCTAAATGAAACCTAACTAAGTGAGAGTTTGCAATAACCTTGGATAAATATTATTCTCATAATTGTTATTATTATACTTGTTGTTTTCGTTAAAGTCCAAAGTAGGCTCATTTTGAATCATTGCGCCCTGCCCAGAAGGTGTCTACAAATGGTCATTGTAGTTGTTGTCAGTGTTTGAAAAAATAAAAGAGTAACGCAACTTGAATCCACCGTAACTTTGTCCTGCTGCTGCTGCTGCTGCTTCTGATGCTGAGTTTGTGTATGCTACGTTACAGTTATTTGTTAACTAAGTTTTATTCTTCATTAGATTCAGTCAATGCCATAATATTTTGCTTTTACTTGTATTTACTTGTATTTCCTTGTGTTTATTTTTACTACAAATGCCCCTGCTTCATGCTTTTAGACTCTCCCTGCCAGCCTGTTTATTTTTATTTTTATTTTTATTTTTATTTTTATTTTTATTTTTATTTTTATTTTTATTTTTATTTTTATTTTTATTTTTATTTTTATTTTTATTTTTATTTTTATTTTTATTTCAAATGTCATTTATCCCCTTTTTTGTGTACCCTTAGGGCTGCTGTTTTTGTGAACATGCCATGTTTTGTGTGCTATTTATTTCGTTTGTTTTACCTACACTTTGTATTTACTAGACATAACCAATGCTCACTTTTTGTTCAAATCATACCACATTTAAATGAAATAAAAACAAACTCAATCTTACATTATAATTAATCCGGTATTCATAAATAAATCAATCTATAATCCAATGTTAACACGGTTTTCATTTTCTATATTTTGGTTGTTTCTTTTTTATTTTATTTTTTTTTCATAATTATTCCGATATTTTTGAGTATTTATTATACTCACCACTTTAGCAAACGGAAAAATATTAACCATCATGAAAACTAAATATTGAAACAGAACCTATTTCAAAGTTTTATAAAGAAACCAGGTAGGACCACACCATCAAACTGGAATAGAATAAAAGAGAATGCCGGCATATATTCTTTAACTATTAGATCTGGTAATTCTAGGTTGGTAGCATCAACGGTTAATAACGCTGTTTCTTTTCGTTTCAACCTCTCTCTTGCTGATCTTTTACTAAATAAATAAATTAATAAATAAAAATAAAAATAAAAACAAAATTGTCCAAAGTTTGCGTCTGTTTTATACAAAAAAAAAAGAGCCCACTATTTTTTATATGGCACTCGCGCGCATCAGCACCAGCCGTTTAAATCATGTCCATATTCATATTCAGCTTCATCATTAAAATACTTTCAACATGGCAATAAATTAACAAAACAATATTAAAACATAGAGGTCAATACCACCAACTTCCTTCTTCTTGTTCTACACATCATCATATAAATATCCCTACCTTAACATTTCATCCCTAACTCTCTTCATTCTTTTCACTCCTCCCCACTCTTCCCATCCTCTCCACTTTTTTTCTGACTACTACCACTACCATTACCATTATTAGATTTCCATACTGCAACCTCCTGCCACGCAACCTCAAGCTCCTTTCTTAAAACATCATTCCTAGCCGCCAGCTCGGCAATTCTTTGTTCAGCTAGTAACTTTTCAATCGTCCATTTCTCAATATTACTGGCTTCTTCTTGCTTTAAATCGTGAATATACTGCACTGCTCGCCTAAGAATTTGTCCCTTATTATTCTTATCCTCATGGCCACCATTATTATGAGCATTAGGGTTATTGCTACTATCACTGCTGTGTAGGCGTGAAGAGTGAGGTAAAAGTTCAGATAAAAGTTGAATACCGGTATTGATATTCTCGCGCCGTCGTCGCTCGACTTCTTTATGATTGTCTCGTCGTAGTTTATGCCATTCAGGAGTACCAACTGCTGGTTTGTGCACTTGTGAAAGATGCTGCTGTTGAAGTTGTAGTTGACGTAAATCATTTTCATGAGATACCACCGCAGCTGCCGCAGTCGCTACAACTGTACTGTTATACGTAGAAGCGGCTTGGCTATCATCGGTTACTGGATAACTCCGTTGAAGAGCACCCTCTGCTATCCTGTCTTGAGAGAGATCGTTCTGTTTGTCTTTCAATAGCGATCGCTCTCGCTCTTGTTGTTGAGCGTGCTCTTGCTGCTCCTGATCCTGTTGTTGTTGTAGAATTTGACTGTCAATCATTGAGTTTTCAGCCTTGTCGCTGGAAGACTTTCTGGATTCTTCATAACTGTGGCGGGGTCGCTTAAATTCTGGCCCAACACCACCAGCCTGCTGCTGCTGCACTTTATATACTGACAATCTTTCGGTCACTCGGGATTCCATATCTATATTCTCTATTATCTTGTTAGTTATTTCCTCAGGTCGTTCTTCTAGACATGTCATGTGATGATAAGCTTGCTTGAATGGAATGTTTTCAGGGTTCATAATTATTTGTCTGAGAATAAACGCGTTTACCCAACATGTAACTACTTCTACTAAGAACAAGCCATTCAATAGAAACTCACAAAAAAGAAAGCAATTATATATGGTTCTTAATACTTACCAGATACAATTCAAGTTGGTTCAAAGGTTTTTAACAATTTCTTCTCCAGAATAAATAAATAAATATAATAGATTTGGGTTTTTTTTCTTGAAGTTTTCGAGAAGTCAAGTGCAATATATATCTTTTTTATTATTATTATTATTAATTTTTATTATAATTTGGGGCAAATGTATCGTGAACTATGAGAAGGTCAGGTGAGAGAAGTGGTCAGGTGAGAATAGAAAAAAAAAAAATCGCAAGCATATTATATTAGTTGGGAGCATGTGACTACACCATGATCATGACTATATTTACGGGACAATGAGTAAATATGGGCATGACACGTGACAAATGCTACAGAGTCATATCATATAAAGCACCACCTCAGAACTTAGCTGTAACGGATCGGCCTTTATTGGGCCCGTTTAAAATAAAAGGGAAGAACTCTCGTAGTTCTCCTCGTAAAAATAGTCAGAAAGGAATCCCTCTGGTCCTTTCTAGTATAATAGTAAATAAAGTAAGAGAGTCCTCTTGGATCTTACTGGTTATAATCGTATCTCAGAGAACGTTCCTGGGTTCCTGGATAATGAAGAACTTCCTTAGTTCTTAATAATACTGGTTTAACCGTGTAGAACTTTCTCAGGTTCGTACAAGGGAATCAAGAGAATAAAGAATGAAGAATAAAATTTAATAATTGATTGAAGAATTTAAAATATAAAAATATAAGGAAATCGCTCGCTATTTATAGTTTTTACGAACTGAAATAATTTGAAATAATTTGGTTTAGAAAAAGTTGAGGAGAGTCGAGGGGATTCCAAAGTATCCATCTTTTCTTTGAGAATAATTCTTCCTGATCATATGTTCTTCGGTTTTCAAGAAAGCATTCCCGTCGTTTATGAAATATCTCAGGGTTCGTATTCCGTCCTTACCTTGCTACCAATCAATAACGTGAATGAATGAATGAATGAATGAATGAATGAATATATTTTTTGCCAGTTCAATCAGGCAGCTAAGTAAAGTATAAAGATATAATAGAAATAACAAAATAACATAAAATAAAAATAAACGATTACCAAGCACCTTCGAGAATTTCGTATTATTATCAGATCGTAGTTTTTCACTACCATAGCCGTGTCGCATGAATTAAA